>JZLH01S0428714.1:0-10251 GCA_001188425.1 Eucidaris tribuloides
AGTTTTATTCTGCATCACATCGAAAATGTCCTTGTACGTATGAACCTGACATAATTGCCTCCTTTTCCTTGACTTTGTTCGTTCCATTTCGATCGGTCTCGAATGACAAACTGCAGCCCAGCTCCCATTATTAACCTAGATAGTCCCCCATCTGTTCTTGGCACAGATAACCCTCGTCATATATCTTCCCCGCAGTGTTTGCTTCTTGCCTGGAACAACTCTTGACACAATAGTTTCAATGTCGTTATTCACCCACTCCCCCCTCCCCTCTTTCCCCCAACTATGGACCCACAAGGAGCTAAGCATTCGGGTGAACATTATGCTGGTGCGTGGGGTGGTTTGAAACTTTCAAATACCACTGGCGTTCCTTCAAAGGCAATTTGATTCGAAGAAATGTGTCTTTTTTTGGGGGGGGGGGTGGAAATAGTCTACCGGAACACAGAACCGAAACATTCGGTGGTCAAACTTTGTAATATTGCATTCTTGTCATTCGAATGCTACTTTTGTCACACATTGCATCACCCTAATCATGTTAACTCCCTTAAAGAGAATAAATAGTACTGGTTGAGGATAAAAAATCTTTCATCAAAATTCCACATTTCATTGGTTTCCAGGTGAAAGTATATTACATTTGCATTATAATGTGGGACTAATTTACTTCATATGCAATAAAAAGTTGAGGGATTGGCCGTTTGAACAGGTGAAGTCTCCAGACTGAGTACTCTCAGTGTGTATGTCAACAATTAACAAAGTCCCACATATTGATGTCTGTGTTACTTTGTCAGCAGTGGGGATTTATGTAGAGGATTTGTCAAATACGAAGCGCTCTGTTGTTTTCGACTACTCTCCCCTATACTATAGTGACAATACTGATTGGTAACGGGTTTCTCCGGAGAAACGAACCGAACGGGGCCACTCTGACTTTAAGACACAGGTCTGGGAATATCAATATGACATATGAAAATGTTTCCATTTGATATTTTGATCATCATCATTTTGTGCCTTCTTCCTGGTAAGGGCATGAAGAGGTTGCGCACACCCACATCTCTTCACACACCTTTGCTCTGTCCTTCTCACTTTCTCTCTTGGCCATGCCCCAATATTGGTTATCCCAGAATGTTCCAAAGTCTTGGCTGTTGATTGTCATTGCTACCATTATATTCCTCTGTCTCTCCATTGATCTTGTTACTCTCCAAATCAACAGCCTTCCAGATCAAATTAGCGAACTTCCCCTTTTTTGCATTATTGTCACCAATGTATGCGTCCCGTTTTCTGTCTGAGCTGACTAGAAGACTTACTTGAATGTAAATATGCAACTGTCGAACTTCAAAGGATAAACGTTCTCAAGATTTCGCTCAAAGGTGAAAGATTTCTTATGTCCTGTGATACACTCATTTGTGAGAGCAATGACGCCCCCCACACAATAAACTAGCCTGGATATTGGAGGGCTATAACGGCATGTATAATTACCACGTTAATTTTATTTACGAGGACTGGGGAGTGGTAATTGTGTCGTATAGTAATTGTTTTATGGGGGTTTAATAACACATGAGGGGATCATGTTCGTTTTCGTTTCAACAGGTGAGTTGTTTCCTGACTGGTACATGTATACAGCCTTGTTAATTTTTATTGATAACTAATTTAGAAGGAGACAATAACCTAGATATTGAGACAGGTATCAGAAACGTACACAGAGATCGAAAAATGTGTGAGGGCGCATATATTACCGACGCCTGATGGGTACAGATGGCATATGAAATACAGAAAAAAGAAGGAAATGATGTTTGTCAAGATAAGGAAATTCTTAACGCTTGAATAGTAGTTTGTCGATAATTTACGATGTGTTTTGTAATGTAATCAGGTACAATTGATTTTTACGCGAATATCCAGCTACACCATTTTTCAACATCTAAAATGTGTAATTATTTCGTGTCATGTTTCATTATTTGCTATGATTGCCAGCATACGTGAATCTTCTACAAAATTATCGAGACTTCGCTAGGGCAATATTTATATTTTGCTGTTTAAACCATCAATTACAAATTAATTGATTGAACATTTGTTTTGATTGATAAAGGAATTACAATTTAATTAAAAAATTTATCTACCATATACCAAAGCATTTAATTAATATTTTGTGTTTTTTTCATGCCTGTTTTCAGTAAGTTTCATGATTAACTTTCGGTCAGCATGTTATCAATGCATACGCCACGTACAGAGTATGCATATACCATCCTACCATAATTCTGCACCTTTACAACATTGCTAGGATTTCCGCTAGTGACTATAATATTTACTAGGTATTAATGACGTTCAAAGAAAAGGCAGAATATCGTTTACATTCAATAATATGCTTCATCAGGATAGGTTTTCTAATTGAAGAATAAAACGGGAAACAGATATATCCTCTGGCGAATCTATCTTCACTTATTCCCTTATATGATAATGTGAAAAAGGAAATATACATAGATTGTTAACTTAATATCAACTCAACGCATGTTTTTCATATTGATATCATGTGTTACCGTTACTAATGAGAGAATCGTATATAGTTAGATTTGTTTCATATTTTCTTCAGTTGGAATAATTGGTTTTCTGATCTAAACCAAAATAAAAAACGCGTACTTTCTTTTTTAAAAAATAAAGTAAAACTGTTCAACCTTTAAGATTGATATATTTAGAGTGAACATGTGTGTTCTTTACTTAATTTAGTGACGCTCACTTGATGCAGCTCGTGATCACTGTCCAAATTCACTTGCTCTAAACCAGGGTGTTTTTTTAATTCACTGCCTTAAAGATTTTGAAACATTTTATTAATTCTTGTAGTGAATCTTGCCCATAAACCTTCAACCACATCTAATGGAATGGTCGTGGGCATTGTCCAATTGCATGTGCTGTAGAACAATCAGCATATGAATAATTTTATGAACCAACGCAGAAACATAGACGCAGGTGCACATCCGGGGGATCAACAAAAAATAAAATAATTGGGGCAGTTAAGTGTGGGGAAAATTCCCGCCCCCCCCTTCAAAAAAAAAGAAAGAATCTAAGATAATTTTACCATTGGCTTCAATCTTGATGACACCATCTTTGACGATTGAAAAAGAGGGTGATCTACTTGATCGTTTCAAGATTTTCAGGCTCTGAATCCCCCCCCCCCGTCCCGCCTAAAGTATCCTCCTTCAAGACGTCACATGCTTCATCACCTTTCCAGATGACACAGTTGATAAATCATCTGAAACATATCACCGCGCTTCGCGCCCTCGCTTGCATTGTCCCGCACGATTAAAGAAAATCTTTGCACATCCGTCAACAAAAAAAATCCATCCATACGGCCCATGAATTCGGGCCCCCTTTGAAAATCCTGATCCGCAGCGCTGTAGTTGACTAAAGTTGTATTGAAATAAAGCTATTACTTTTAAAGGCAGTGGAATTTGTGCATTCTGCAAACATCCTGCAGACCAGGAAAAAATAGCCCATGCCCTAGGACTATTGTAGACTACCAGTTGATCTCCCGATAAGATTATTGGGGATTCAAGCCCAAAGCTTACTCTAAACGAGAAAAATGCGAACACGCAGAAAATAGAGAGCGACCAAATGATACAAAAGCGTCAACTGAGTAGCATTCGTCCTCATCGCATGATGAGACTATATCTTTTTCATATCTCTTGTATTTGTTGTACTGCATCGGCACTGAGACAAATGAAGCATCAAAGATCTGAATCTCCACCACGCTAAAAAGATAATTTCAGACTAATAAAACAATCAGTGTGCACGGTTTTCAATTATTTAGCTCTATATTATATTATGGCTGAATCGTCTTTACCCTCACACAATAACATATCAGTCAACATATTATAGTCAAAAAAATTTAAATGCCAACATAGGTTAATATTATCTAGCAAATGTTAAAGCTTAAAACTGCAGAACGAAATGAAATCGAAAGGCATTCTATATTCACATTCCAAGAAAAAAAAATAAAAGCGATCTCTACCATTGGTACTGTAGATCTAGCCATATATGGGATCAAAAGAGTTCGCACTGATTTAATCTTTTAATACATTTTATATTGGGGCTTGTCATGAACAATAGATGCGACGTTACGGAAACCCTCACACGCTATATATAAAAGGCAAACACTTACTTCTCATCATCTTCACACAACACAACTCCATTATACTCATGAAATTACAGAATTTTAGAATGTGATACAGTGACTGGCATCTAGAAATAGGTACATCTTACACATATTCAATGTTTTGTGTGACACACTGCATACCACCACCATCTCTTCTACCTCATGCAACAAAGCTCCAGTTTCATGTTATTAGATGAAGTTTCGGGACATTCTTAGTACTAAATTTATATGTTTTGTACTCTGCTTATCATCACAGAGACAGTAAAAAATTAGATGAATATATAATATGCTTACTGTAAGATAGAATATTCACCCAAAAATTAAGTATTATGATTAGTACTGAAGTTGTCCCAATCGTACCAAGACACTCGTGAGACAATGAATCATCCAGTATGTATATAATGTGTTCCTTGTCTGCAAAACGAAGAATAATCTGTCATTCAAACTAATTGGACGATCCCATTTAACAATCTTAAAGCGAGGGAAATGGACCGAAGTTTAAGGCAATATAAGGGGAAAGAAGCATTCATCGATGGATAACTTTTGACTCCAGCGTTACGAAGTGTGCGCAGGTAGAGAATTAGAACTTGTATTGAATGACACTAAATAAAACATGTACATCATCATCATTCTCTTCCTCCTCGCTGCCTCACCTAATTCCCTACCATCGCATCACCATAAATCTCCTCATCCTCCTCTACTATTCGAACATACATTAATATCATCAATCGAGATCAATTATCATCCAATCCTCAACATCAATCAACACATACATACACGCGTCATCATCATCATAGAGTAATGCAGAGTAAATACACACTGGTTATGACAGCAGACAAAACATGGTCTTATTCCCATCCTGGATGGGGCCCAAAAGCTCAACAGATAAATGACAAACGAGATTTAACGCGACAACCATAAATACAACCCATTCTGTTAGCCCTACTTTCCCCCTCGTCTAAGTTTCTATCTTTGCACGCAATCATACACCTCTTACACGATAGATATATAGGTTATTTTACACGTTTCTTCTCCATCTTCTATCACACTAAGTGTGAAAACTTAGCAATGATTCACATCTGCAAGATACTATTAATTCTATCATAGTCGAGTAAACAGTTATAGTAACGAATCCTTTTAATAATAGGATCTAAAGCTACTAATACAAATAAGCATGTTTCAGAATTTGCTGTATCATAACATTGTGTGTCACCCACAGTATCACTCTCATCCCTACCATTCTTTTGTTAACGAACACAAGTATATAACAATCAGTATCATCTCTTCGTCTTCTCCTTCTTGGCTTGTTGCGTACAACTACACCGCTGTGACACGATGCAAATTTGTTGCTAGTCTACCACACACAACAGATGTTCATTGTCACTTCATTATTTTTATATCACACATTCATACATAAGTTATCGCGTATATCATTGATTGTGCAAACACTATAACGTGAAGACCATGACTATACAATCTATGTCACTATGATACACATGTTAAACTCCGAGTTACACGGGGTTGGTGATGCCCTGTCAACCCAATCGACCTGACAAAGAGATCTAATTGATAGATTCAGCCAACTCACCCCCGATCCCACTACCATGCATACTACAACATTTCTGACTTCCTTTCCACCCTACCCCCAAACCTGTGATACGAAATAGCGTAACACACCCATCACCTCTTGAATCCTTCTTCATCTTCGCTCTATCATCACCACGCGTACTATCTCTCAATCTCCCCCGTCACTTAGCACGACACGATACACGTACGCACCAGTAATCAATCTGAATATTTGTCACACTCCACAATGACATCATCTACAGCACTCGACGGCCGCAGCGCGCTCAGCCAAGCCGGATCTAGTCAATGATCATCTTTGCACTAATCAGTACTTAGCTATCACAAATAGCTGGCCACAAGCTGCATCGTAACACCTTCTGACATCATGCACGTGTGATACATCCATTTATTCGAGTCTTTCTCAACTGCGCGAGTATGTGTGTCTAGCATCTTCAAGAGTTTTCTTACCACACTGATATCCATCTTGACTCGCGCCACACCTAGCGATATTAACGGCCCGCTGCTCAGAAAACTTTGCAATTGATTCAACCTCAACAAATCGATTTGCAAAGTTGATTTCAAACCAATGCAGGAAGCCCAGTTATTTTAAGACTCACCAAATTCGACGTTTTTGGCATTGCAATTGATTGTCAATTTTTATGAGACTGATGCGCCCTCTGAGTATCTGGCCAAAAGATAACGGAATAGGCCAACTGCATGAAGAGGATCTTAGAGCATCATCTTCACGAATGACCAATCACACATACACCAGCTAGAGAGCATTCAATCAAATCACCCCTAACTCACCCACATCAAGCCCAATAGTCTAACTTATCATCGGTCTGTCTTTGAGGATTACTTCCAAACCATGTCAACATAACCATCCTTATATTATCGCCATTACTCGGCGACATCCGGGCGCACATCACTAGGACTAGTATCCACTCCCACAGTCTACCTCCTAACGACGGCATACTCTCTATACACTATAACCATCAACGACGACTTCGCTATCACACCCCGTCTAACAACACACCAGCTGTACGCAGATACCGAGCGACACTAGTTCAATGTCAAACATGATCTTGCTAAGTAATATTATGCGAAATTAATTGGCAATTCCCTTGACTACCACACGACTGCACTTCGAGATATTCTTTGTGAAAATAAATCCTCATGATTACTCTCCGACTACCAATCAGACCCCAGTTTTATCTGCAATCACATCGAAAATGTACTAACCGTTAGTACGCCTATTCATTTATGCACCTGACAGTAAATCTATTGTACCGAGGATAGTACTATTTCCATATAAGAGCGACACACTATTGTATTACCTTGCTTCGCATTTCGAATAATTCGAGTGGGTTCTCTTCAATTAGTGAGCTCATGAACGCCTCGGTGCTGTTCATACGAACAACGACCTTGCACAGCCTCTATCCACCTCCCCATTATTAACCCTCAGACTAGTCCCTCGGCTCTCGCATCTCGACGGTTTGCTATAGGACAACGGGACGCGATAATACACCGATCGCTCAATAACCTATACCTATAGTCCATTAATTTCCACCAGCCAGTTCGCTTGCTTAATGCTTGCAGCAGCGTTGCCTGGTCACACAAAACTGTCTTGACACATGTATCATCTGTTTCATACTTTAACTCTTCATGTGTTGGCTATCAATATATTTCGAACATTGCCCGATTAAAATTATTCTCCCACAACGTGCCAATAATGTAAAAAACACACATACCTGATCTACCTCGTCTTTATCATTACTGCGCTCTCACTATTTATCGCTCAGGAAGCCGAAGACGTCATGCGACGCCCACCTCAAGTAGCATATACGACACTACTCACGGTGAACATTATGTGAACTAAGTTGCGGTTGGGAGGTGGTTCATATATGATATAGATATTCTTTCTGTCAAGATACCACTCTACGAGCGAATCTGAGGCTCCTTCGTCTCACAATAGTCAGTTATCACTAACTTATGATTCGAGAGAAGTGTGTCTTTTTGCTTGGCGAGAGGGGGGGGACGGCGTTGGAAATAGTTCCCTAACATAATAAGCTAACACAGAAACCGTGCGAACATCTCGCCGTGGTCAAACACTGTGTGATTAATATTCTTAAAATCTACCCGGCCATTCTTCGTCATTCGAATGCCTACTTTGTGTCACACCATTGCATCACCCTATATCATGTAACTCCCTAAAGAGAATAAATAGTACTACGGTCTGAGGGAAAAAAATCTTTCAGTCAAAATTCGCAACGCATTCTCAATTGTTTCCAGGTGAAAGGTATCTTCATTTGCATTATAGATGTGGCGACTAAATTTACCTTCATAGCATGCAATAAAAATTGAGGGATTGGCCGTTTTTGAAGCAGGGTGAAAGTCTCCAGACTGCGTACATCTCAGTGTGTATGTCAACAATTAACGAAAGTCGCCTACATATTGATGTCTTGTGTTACTCTTGTTCAGCAGTGGGATTTATAAGTAGAGGCTTGTCAACTACGAAGCGCTCTGTTTGTTTTTCGACATACCTCTCCCTATATCTATATTGACTAATATACCGATCTGTTCGGGCAGAAGGTTTGAAAGCAGCTGATGTTAAAATCATGTTTTGTGCAAGTAATTCAACTTTATCTTTATTCCTTGGTATACAGTGAATAAACATCTGGTAACGTGATGGAGAATAAGAAAACGAAAAAAGTTATTGGGATACCGATTCAAACTGTAATGAGAATTAAAAAGGCACAGGCTCACAATGACCACAGTTAAAAAAAGATGAGCTACATAATAATCCATACTCTAAGTATCTTTTTGATAAATCGTCTAAAAATAAGCCCCTTAAAATTGTATTTCAAAATGCATGATTTAGTGGCTTTCAAAAGTGAAATCTACACCACTTCACGTTTGATGCGGGTTCACGGACTGCCCATTTCCTACCCTTACCTGTGTGTAGATCTGTGGCTATTCTACTCCTCCACCGCAGTGAAATTGGTTTATCATACATATTTGGCCAGTGGCAGCATAACTTTCCAAACTTGTCGTGCTCTAAGGTGTTTTTTGTCCATTTAAACACTACTATGTAGCTCAGATATCAACCCTTCACGACATTTTTAAGTTCCACAAATTACACCTCTTACTTTAATGCAGTCATAGATAGACTATTTAGATACTTACATACATAGTATATATATATAAGATATCAGATTATATAACATACATGCATACATACATACATACATACAATTACATACATTACATACCATACATACAATATATGCAATACTATGATTGCGCTATTTTGCTTGAGGTAGACTTCTCCCTCCAAAGTAATATTCATGCCAGGAGCATGCCTCCCGACCTTGCGTCAACTTTGGCTATGTCCCTTTGCAAGATTAAACTCAAATAAAATATGACAGTTGCACTCTTTTCAGTAAGCATCGGTATAGATTCAATACAGGTTAGGCACGTTTACGTTATGGTTTAATACCTTACTAATCTGACTAATTGACGACCTAAAACCTACATACGTCAAAACATCTTTGGGGCAAATCAGAACGTCATCTGCATCTGTTAAAGTGCAAGCTGTATTCTAATATAAATGTAATAGAACATGATGCCGTCTAGCGCTACATACGGGTCAGTACCTTTTAATAGTACATTGTTTTTAGCAGTATGTAATTAAATTATCGCATCTTCAAAGGTTCCCGAATTAAAATTGTCACAATGTTTAACGGCAGCTGTTCTCTGTGTTGTTTGGCTGGGAATCGAATGCAGTGATTCGTATGATGAATTTGTTTGTTGTTGTTGCTGCTCTGGCTGCTGCATGCTGCTGGTAGTGTTGTGTGGTGGTGTATTGTTTCAGTGATTGGATGACGTTGTGGTGCTGCTGCTGCTGCTAGCTGGGCGGGTGATGTGACGGTGACTTGTGGTGGTAATGGTGGTCGTAGTGATGGTAAAGGTGGATATTCGGTGGTTGGTAAACAGTGATGTCATACTGGTGTATGGCTGGTGGTGGCATGTGTCTGGTGCTTCGGATGGTGGTGTCGGTGGTGCGTAATCGGTGTAATGGTGGTGTAAGTTGATGGTAACTGCTGGTGATATTATGTGGGTTAGAACAGGTGCTGGTCATACTGGAGGACAGTTGGTAAGTGGATGTGGTGGTGCACTGATGCTGGTGCTGATGGTTGGTGCGGTGGTGGTACATGGTGGTACATGGTGGTGTAGTGATGGATAAATGCTGTGATATGGTGTGGTAAACAATGCAGATGGTGCATAGACTGGTGGTAATATGGTGGTGTTCCTGGTGCTGATGGTGCTGTGGTGGTGGTGGTGGTTGGTGGTATGGTGGTGTGGTGCTTGGTGTGGTGGTGTGGTGTATGGTTGGTGCGTGGTGATGGTGGTGGTTGGTGGTGGTTGGTAATGGGGTGGTAGGATGTTAATGCTTGGTGAATATCTGTGGTGGTAAACAGTAGATGTCATTACTGGGGTAGTGATGGTGTGGTGCTAGGTGCGTGCTGATGGTGGATGGCGCTGGT
>JZLH01S0428770.1:22048-41542 GCA_001188425.1 Eucidaris tribuloides
TATTTGTAAAAGGGGATGTTTGAACACCTCAAACATTTTAGTAATTTTTAAAAAATAGAGTTTCTAAGCGAGCAATTTTCAGGGCATTGATAGATTGTTAAAGGTGTATCTAAAAACCATAATTGCAAGGAATTTCATTTTTTTTCCATTAACCAAAACTATACACATGTTTATATCTTTTACAAATATTTCTTCCGTTCACGTATCTTTTACTAGAACCTTTCAATGAAGCAGCCCATAAACAGAAACAGATGCTACCAGGAGGTAGCAAAACGAGGTCGGCGTTACAGGCAGGGTACTTTGACGAGAAGTTCACACGTATTTTCGAATCAGAAGCTTACAGCGACGCGGTCAAGAGAAGACGGCAAGCTCGGTTGAAAGAAAGCAACAAAAATATCGGCAAAGCTTTCTTGCCAAGTAACGGAGATAAAAAGCCGTAAGTACATCTTCTGGATTCTATTTGTATTTTTTTTAATCTGTTGCCTACGAGATTCTAAAATTCCCATTGAGCTAATAAATGATACATCCCGTTTCCGTAGCCAACAGGTTAAGTTAAGTTAAGAATGAAACAGCAGTTAAATGAAGTTTAGGAGTGATGTATTGTAAGTTTCTTCTTAGCTATTTGTTTTAACTACAGGTACTCGTGACATCAAAAATAGTTTTTGATTTTATTTCTACATCATGAATTATTCGTGAATGAAATTACGAAATTATGAACTCTGATGATTTACATAAAGCTTGTTGCATATGTACTCAGCATTAGTATTCTAAGATAGAATTGTATTTCTATACATTTTGTTTGTTCAATTTGATATTCACTGTCTTGCCCTTTCAATACCCTTGCAACAAAATGTTAAATGCTTGTTGTTGTCATTGGTGTCAATAATTTATTAACCCATTGGAGACGATTTGACTTTGATATAACACATTATTCTCCATTGACCCCAGCACAAGAGATCTCGTACTTAGTCCTCAACGGGGTAAAGGTCAGTGACATGATTGGGAACACTTGAAAATGCCTCAAGAACCAAATGAGTTGAAATATATACCAACTATACACTAGCTTGAGTTGATCTCCCACCTGGGAAGATTTGTCTGTAATTTGTTTACTTCAGGAGAATCAAGCATGAACATACTAGTATTTTAATTTTATCGGGGCACGATAAAAATAGGACCCATAGAGAGCCACACAGCAGGTTTCCCTGCTACGAGGGATATTGACATTATTTATTTTAGAATGAGTCAACGTTTGACTCCAAGATGTTCACAGGAGAATCCTTGCATAGTACTAGAGTAGTTTCAGCCCAAGTTGAGGACTACTCCCAATCATGTCATTTACCTTTAACTCTTAACGTGCCGAAGTCACAGATCTGCACCAGATAATACACATAAAGTCCATAGAAGTCTAAACCCTCTGGCATGTTGAGAGTTAATCATAATCCACCCATACTTGCTTTTAAAACCTCCAAGCCCTCCATTCCTCCACAATACATCACTGAAATGGGAGGTGTAACACGAAAATGGGAAATCATGAAATTCTGAAGTAATAAACTTAAAATTGGTAGTGAATTACAAAGTACCGGTAAACAAATATTAAAATGTCTAAAATCATTCTTTAACTAAATAATACCATTACCAAGCACTAGAGTAACTTTAATAACCCTAGCAAACCCTATAACAATGGTGACACTGAAGGTCGACTTCAGTAAGGTTTGTCAAATAACTGAAAATTGAGTTGGTATCATGTAAGTATGAGGAAATATATGGTGTTTATATACGTGATTTTGAGTAGTGCGAAAAATCACGGAAAATGGACAGTTTGAAAAAACAGAATTTTGATTTTGTAAAACAGAAAAATGGAGGCCTCACTTACTTTTTACCTCGCTTTGCAGGAGCGGTCTTGGGAACCACTATGGAACGTTCACTGGTGCCGTCCCCGCATTCAGCCCCGTCTCGAAGCCAGGCAAGTCGTACAAAGCGCCAGGCAGGAACGTCATCACAAATCCCAGCAAGAAGGGAACGGGTTACGGGTAAGTTATCCACAGTATTACAACTAATGCACAGTCACGAGTGCGTTAGTGAAAATTATCAACACAAGGTCACTTTGGAATAATGTAGCTTTCAACGGTTGCAAAGTGAACGAGTGTGGATATTTTCACTAATGCACAAACTAGGACTGTGCATTATTTGTTTGATAATACAAGCCGCAAATCTATCAGTAAGGTCTTGGAATTCATCAAGAGGAATTTAAATTTTGGGACTGCCATTTCAAGGTGCGCCGCACGGTACAACCAACCAATATGACCGTGAAACAATAATCAATAGGAAGTGTTTACATTATGTCTATAGTAAAAGCCACATCACCGACTATACATGATACTACTTTTAATGTGGTATCAAAAGCAAAGTACTAAGACATGGACCGTGGATCGGGAGAAAATGCATTTCTAGTCAGGAGGCTTAGATACGTGCAATTGTATAATACAGTCAAACCTATTTATATTGCCCACTCGAGGGAAACAAGAAATGTGGCCTTTATACAAAGGTGGCTGCTATAAGCAGGTGTTTAAACACATGACTTATCTGTTATCTCCAGGAAAGTTGTTTAGTGGCCACTATGTGCAGGTTTGTTATAGAGAGGTGACCAATAAAACAGGTTTGAATACAAATTTAATTTTATAAATACAGTTTACTACAAATGTATTTCATTCATTATTTTTATGACTATTTAAAGACATTGTTAGACCTTATTTGGTGTCTTGGCTCTTTACAAAACCAGTTAATCTTTCTTGCAGTTTAGTTTAGTTTAAAACTACTAAACTATGGCTGTTATGAAGATGGCACCCCAGTAAAAAATTGACTGTTATACCCCTTTTATTTTAGCATTTTGTTAATACTGATTGCTTTCAAGTTGATGAAACCAAACAGAAGATTATTGAGTAGAATATTGCTGGATCATCCGAATAAATTTAGTGAATGGATCATCCGCATATATTCAGTGAAATCAAAATTGTACAATTATTTTTCAGTAGGGGTTACATAGTTTGTAATTCCATATCGTCTTGTTGCGCGTTTCAGATATCCAGCAGTTACTAGGAAAGGGTTACAGCTACTCATCAAATGCATATGAAAAGGGAAAGGAACTGAGGCGGGTAAGTCCCCTGTTCATTGCAACTTTGCAATGGTCCTTTCAAAATGTATAATTCTGATCACAGACTTTTATTACAATGTGTTCACATGGTAGTATGATTATTATTAGTTACAATGACAAATTCATGCTAGTGAAAAGTGAGATTTGGCCAATCTGGATTTCTTTTCCTTTCATTAACTGGTTCAAATGCTGACAATCTGAATTTTGCATATCAAAAAAGAAAGAAAAACAAACAAATTAACAAATTTGATATGAAAACAAGCAGTTTAGAATAATGAAACTAACATTGATATGATGCACAAATAATTGTCCTGAAAATTCTTTTGAAGGCTGCTTTTTCACCCTACCCCGTATCTGTTGGAAAGTATGAAATATGGTTTAAAGTTCTCTGATTTCACACATGTAAGGCAGCCCCCAAATTTAAAAACAAGCAAAATCATTTTCTGAACAACCTTCAATATCATGTGGTATTGCATCAATGTCAGATCAAATTCTTTATAGCATAATATATACCGTATGCAAACAAAGCTCATAACCTATGCGGTGCAAAAACAAAATTAAGTACATGCATAAATAGGAATAAGACTAACACTTTTCCTAAATATCAAATATTACATTTTGCACAATTTAACTGTGAACATAAATCTCTGTTAGCTCTGAGCCCTCCAAAAGTATTGAACCCCTTTTGAATTAATTCCTATTTGTATCCTGTGTTTTCCACAGAAAAGTCTTGAACAGCACAAATCATCGATGAAGGGTAGCGCTTTCAGACTCAACATGCACCCAAGGTCCTACTTCGATCACAATCCGTACGCCCACGACAGGCCCCTCCCTCCGGTGAAACCCAAAATAGGCACCAAGAAAGATGTGAAACCGTTCAAACCCAGCTCTCCTGCTAAGGCGGTACGTACGGTCGGACAGACTACAAGTTTGTGTTCTTACAAGCTTGGTCAAGAAGTTAACTTTTTAATGTTGTAACCACGCTGACTTTTGTCTAACCACCAAGGTGAAACGAAACTAAGAAATCCTTAGCTACATGTACATCCTTCTGGCTGTCTAAAACGCTTATGAAACTGAAAAACCTTGCAAACATTTTCCCATTTGTAATCAAACTTGGATGGTAGATGCCTTTGCAAGGACCTCAGTTTTTATTTGGGGATCACAGTTATATAGGCCAAAGGTCAAGTGAGGTCAAATGTTTAATGTCAAATGTACCTCCAAGTTTCAACTGGAGTTGGTAACTTGTAAACTTTGATGGTAGATGCATTACAGGGACCTCAAGTTTTTTTTTTTGGTGGGGGGGGGGCAAAGGTCACATGGAGGTCAGATGTTAATGTAATAGGGCGAGACACATTATGGCTATTGCTTCATGTTTGTTTTTCCTTCCACAAAAAGTGCAATATATCTTTATTAACAACAAGAACAGCAATAACCAGGCATGAAATTGAAGTATTTCTATTTTGTCTGTACAATATTTGTTACATCTGTAGTATGTTTGCATTTCTGCATGTATGCGTGTGTATAAACATATGTGAAGTAGCTTCTCTCGTCAATAACGTATTTACATTTTTTGATCGCAGATCGGTGGAATGAAGGCAGGAACCTTTGACCCCTACCCATCACATTCCAACGACCCTTACAAGCCTAAAGTAAAGAAGGGACCACCTCCAACAAACAGCAGCGGCAAGATCTTCACGCCATCACCGGGGCCAAAGACGGCTTGCACCACATCAATCATAAACCAAAATGTCATCAGGTATGAGTACATTTTTTACGTCTCTCTAGAAGTACGTTTTTTCATTGAAGGGAAATGGCAAGATTGAAATAGTCCTCAGTTTAGGACACAATGCTCCCAGAATCAATTATACTAAAGGTTTCTGCATTTTTATTTGGTGTGCCGCTTTGAAATTCATTCACACACTGTTTCCGCAAGACTTTTGCTATAATGCTTGGACAGTTGTTGAATATAAACAAAAGTTGGAAATATTGTAAAAGAAATGGGTAAAAATTTTGTAATGGTTCGTTACTAATAATATTGAAACATACAAAAACTAGATAAATAAATAAATAAATAAATAAATAAATAAGTGGGCATAATTCTCTCTAGTGTGTAAACTGATCAGACAAGAAAATTAGAAAAATCCTCACAGAAATGAAGATAATGATTGCATTGTATATATTACAATGAATCCTTTTGCTTTCAGAACATAGATATTGTTTTCTCATGAACTTCCAAGATGGTGTAGTTTTTCAAAGTTTTGGGTAAACAATAGCAAATTTAGCTTATTAGGTCAACACCTGTTCAGGAAGAAATAAGCATATTTGGAACAGAACATTCTATAATGAGATGTAGAAATTAACCCAGGTGCAAATTCAATCCATGTGCATTCTTTCTTGTACATTTCCTAGCTCTAGTTTCATTCAACACCTGTTCAAAGTTAATATTCAACAATGTTCAGATTACATTAAAGCTCATCCTATGGACATTCCAACTTGTTGACAGAATAAAAAGTAGATTTCAGAGTTTTGGTTTGGCTCATCACCTGTTGAAGATGGTTAATATTTAACAGCAGTCAGATTACAGTAAAGCTCATTGTATGGACATTCCAACTTGTTGACAGAATAAATTGTAGATTTCAGAATATAATTTGGGTAAACAACTGTTCAATCGGCTTATTATTAGGTCAACACCTGTTCAGGAAGCATAATTCAACAACATTGTATAATTGAATTGAATTGGACTTTATTGTCCATATCGGAAATTTGAGTTTCACCGGTTTGCAATAATTGTTTACACTATTACTATTCAAATATCATGGTATTACATACAATATACAAATAGAATCTAATATTACGATGGAAAATCATAGAAATGAGATGCGGAAACCAACCCAGGTGCAAATCGGACAAGTTTAAATTATTATTGTTCATTTCTCAAACAAGTGCTGTTCAAAATGAAATTTGGAAACACTTTGCATATATATTATAGAAATATTACTAGCCAAACACTTCATTTGTTCATAATATTTTCCTTCTACACGTTCGGCTGGAGGTTTTTTTTCTTCATAAAGCAGGAGATTGGTGGGACAGCGGGAGTATGAGCTCCGTGGCGGGAGGGTTGACAGCCCTGATATATACAGCATAAAATCAGTATTTGCTTGTGTCAAACCATGCAAATGTTAGATGTGACTAAATCGTGTTTCTCTACTTTTCTCTATTTCTCTTTCTTTCTGCAGATCTATCAACAGCACAAACTTCAGATCGATAGGGACAACGCTAGCATGATGAACTTCATGGACAATTTAGTCTTGTTTTATTATCTGAAACTGAAATGGGAAGTATTGGGTAACACTTTCATAACAGGAGCTTGGAAAAGATGTTCATCACTTTATCTACTGCATCAGATCATTTCTGTCTTGGCACTACAAGTTTACACTGTCTATTGGTTGCGTGATTTTGAAAGGAAGATGATGTTCTGTGAATCTACTTATAGATCGGGAATCTGCCTACGTAGTGTTACTTTTTCTAGTTAAAGCTATTAAATTTGAGCTGGGGATATGGGAGGGGAGAGAGTTTGAGGGGAGAGAGTTGCAGGTCGGGAATCGACGAGTTTGAAATGAGCTTATCCAGTACCCAACATTGGAGCCATCATTTCCTTTAAATTGCTTGAACTGCATGCAAATTGGCACTAAATTGTGCTAGGACGGTCATATTGTTAACTGCTGCTATTCTGTGTGATCAAACAATAAATGGGAAAATACATCATGATCTTACAATTTTAGTTAGGTACTGAAGTGCAGCCTACAGTTTATTATTGTTAGAAGTTGGCATTAATTCAGTTGTCACAATACACGTATAAACACTGTGCTTTCACTTAATTAGATTGATGTGATATGTTTGGCGGGAATGATCTGAGAGAAAATTTAGCGAAAAAAATCACGTATTTCATTGGCCTCTTAAAGTTGTAAGTCATTTATTTTGCTGTTAATGTTCAAGGATCATATCTATTGTATGATGTGCTTATGTGAATTTTAGTTTTGTAAAACTCTTTTCATGAAATGCTTAAAAATCCTAAATGGGCAGTTGACAGAGAATCTACAGAAATTTGTTCAAACTTAGTGTAAATGTACGAGAGAGATTAACATTTCATATATCTAATATTCGAGTTAAAAAGTGTCTTGATACACATTTTCAGCAAAATTTTTTCCTTTCAAGAGGTCTACATGAAAGTATAGCATTTCAATGCAGTTTGTTGATGAATCACTCTTACGAAGTGCTTCTAGGGTGCCATGTCAAATGTCTTTTTGCAGAATTCCATGATTTCACTGAAACAACTAAGCAAGACCAGCCAGTATTTAAAAAATAGCTTTACTTGTCATATGTGTTGTGAAATATCTTTTACAATTTATGATTGTGGCATTGAAAAGTATCATGTTCCTAAACTCAGCAATTTTCCTTGCATCATGTTTTTAAAGTTGATTTGTGAAGACACAAATGAAATCTACATGCAGAAGATTTAGAGTGATTTAATGTTCCATTTTTTCATGCCACGAGCCAGGTATGATGATATCCAGCAATTAGGTAATAAATTATTCACAAAAAATACATTTTATTGAATAAATGTGATGAATGTTTCCATGATAAGTGTAAATATATGTAAATATTGTACATAACAAATGTATGTATACTAAAGGTAAAGTTTGTATTAGTGGAAGTTACCATTTGCTTTGAAAGTTTCAGGTTTTGGAAATAGAGATACTCTATGCAAAAAACCTATGTTGCAACTTTGGTATGGTGGTTCAAATGTGTATAATGTAAGGCGGTAATGCAATAATTTTTCTTCATATCATGTTCATAAAATGGTAAATCCAATGTGTGTACCATAAAATCATTGCCTTCCTGGGACGTTTGTTTTTAAAAGCCTGGCGGGGGGGGGGGTGGGTGGTGTGTTGAGTTTTTCAACCATTCAAAATATAGAAATTCAATAATTCCTCCGATAGCTTAGTTTGTGAAAACTTGCCTGATTTATATAAAGTACACACTTGCACACTTTCTAATATTTTGTTCACACTGCCGATCTGTCAACTCGATCAGGCCCGATCAAGCCAATTTTGAGCCTGGTAGGAATTTTTTGAGCCTGGTAAGGTAATCGGGGTCAAATTAACTTGATCGGGGTGATCGACGGCACTCTGGTTCCCTACTGGAATGTTTTTTGGCATCTTCAAAATACTCAAATAGGTAACCAGAACGATGTCAATCATGGCAGACGTCACCAATCATGGTATATTGACCCCGATTACCAGCCAAAAAGGCTGAAAATTGGCTTGACCGGGCCTGATCGAGTTGACAGATCGGCAGTGTGAACCTAGCATGTAGCTTCTGTGAGGTCATATTTCTCAAACTTAGCCTGTAGTTTGAATATAGGTACAGGAACGTTTAAAAAATATACCACTTGGCCTCTTATGAAGAAGTAACCTCATGTTTCCCCTCAATTAACGGTAATTTAACCACCTTTGCACGTTATTTGAATTACACTGGATCTCCATAGGGATGATGCCTTTTGAAAATCACTTTAATAGCTTTGATTTTGGTCATTCATTTCATTTTCATTTAATGGCATTAATGGCATACTCGTGACAAAAATGCCATGGGCAAGGTATGTTTCTACTATAACTTCTCTGTTAAACTCACACTGGACTTGTTTCTGATGTCAATCATTTGGGCTTGCATATGAGCTACTATCTCTGTAAGTTGAATATCTCAAAATGCATTTGTGTATAACGGCTAACGAAATGAAGAAGACATCAATGATTTTCACAGGTTGCTGTTAAGATACCCCCCAAAAAAGTGTACTTTGTTAAAGGGACTGAATCGTGGCCATCGACCGGCCTGATGAGAACAAAACTCAGGGCCGTCACCCTGTTCGCTAGCTCTGTTTCGAGTTACATACTGTATACGCGGTGTAGTGTTTATTTCGTTGCAGTACTCGGCGGACCGCGATGGACGCGCACGCTAATACGAAATCAATTCGGCACGTTTCGGTAAATTTAGTAGGACCTCCGCTCAGTTTGCTGCTTCTCATTGGCCGTACTGAATACACGATCTGCCAGTGCGCTGCTGCGTGCATCGGACATGTTTCGCAACACATCAACACCCACGTCGTGCAACGGAGCTAGCGAACAGGGTGACGGCCCTGAGTTTTGTTCTCATCAGGCCGGTCGATGGCCACGATTCAGTCCCTTTAAAACTTTACGATTTAAACATCTTTTAGTTTTATACTTATGAACCATTCATACACTTTCAAAATTCAATTGTTTGACTTGCTGTACATTTGAATTCGTAATGGTCTTTTTACAAAAAGCTTTTCTCCCTCAAGACATTTTGAGAGGTGAAAATTTATGAATGATCTATATGCAGATCATACTTTGCTTTGTGTACATTGAGAACACAATTTTAAGATGCTGTCTCAATTTAACTGGGGAAATATCCGATGAGGTTTATATAAAGCTGTTTTCAGCGTAACAAAGCAAGTAAAATGACTCAAAATAAATACTGCATACTGGTTTCACTTTTATGACCCCTTTACAAATCACAATACAATACAATAAGATCAGTTGAGTTGTTCTATTTTATTCCAAATCAAGTGTGTGTGTGTATTTCTTCTACACAAGTATGAATGAAAAATGATAACTAGAAAACCTGTACCACAGCATAAAGTAATAAAAAATTCCACATTACGATTTCTAGGACTTTGACGTCTCTCAATACAGTAAATATAATTATATGTACAGTTCTATATCATCTTTTTGTTATTTTCAAAACATATGTATGCATATATCACCACCATGAATTGGAAGTCTTCATAATAAATGATTCATATTTTTTAAATATATATACAAACACCGTCTTTCCAAGTTGTATTATTTCAATAGATGGCTATGTTGATGCACACAATGGTAATACAAACAATCCATACGGCAAAAAAAATAAAAAATTGTTTGGTTGTACTCAACCGACCCAATGCAATGGGGCTGACCCATCCCCCCTTTTTTTAATTCACAACCAAAAATGTGGCAAAACTTACATCGAAAAGCTGAAAAAGATAACATGTCTAACACAGAGAAGAATTCTGGTTTGTGATAGCGGCCGTCGGAGACGTCCGGTTTCATATTCAATATGAACTTTGTACTGCAGGATACAACTGTAAAGTGACATATTTTTACAAAAGAACCCCAGTATTGGTGTCGATCTAAAAATCTATTTTAAAAATCCAATCAACCGACCTTATTTTTTAAAAAACGGCATTTGTAGTACAACCAACCAATTTTTATTTTTGGCCAAGTTGATAGAGTGGTATCCGAGGTCGTATCCAAGGCCAGTCTCTAGGCCAATTTCTGGTGGCCTTGGTCTCGGAACCTGCGGTCTTGGATACAGCATTTGATAGTTGATTGAGAATGCTTCTTCTACAGTGCGTCCCAGAAAAAAAAAGAGCCCCAAAATAAAGACTTATTGTGTGGAAGCAATGGGGCATGTGATTGAAAAAAACATGTTCAAAATAAAATTTGACTTGTGCTCTTTCAAATGATACATACATAAAGCCAATTTATGTATTCATGCATCTCTGAGTGTCATGACTTCAAAAAATTTAATGTAAAAACCATTTGCTACACTTGATGGTTTTGATGGTTTTTGATGGTTGATGGTTTTGACACAATAGAAAAAGAAAGAGATGAACACATCTTAGACATAGTGTCAAAGCCAAGAAGTGTAGCAAATGGTTTTTGACATTAAATTTTCAAAGTCTTTGTACTTAGAGATGCATAAATAAATAAGTTTGCTTAATGCATCATTTGAAAGAGCAGTCAAACTTTATTTTGGATATGTGTTTTTAATAATACGCTCCATCGCTTCCGCACAATAAGCCTTCGTTTTCGGGTTCTGTTATGTCTGGGACGCACTGTACAGTTGTAGTCAGTGTTGTGCTGAGGCCGGCCTCAGGGCCAATTTTTGTAGTCCTTGGACTCGACCCGAGGCCCTGTAGAAACCCTATGGGAAGGTAATTTTTTGGGCGGCCTCAGCCTCGGAACTTGTGGGATCGGCACGAACCCGGGGGGGGGGGGGGGTACTCAGATTTGGTTCCGGCGGGGGTTGTCAAAAACCCAACCCTTTTTTAAGGGTTCATTTTGGCGGAATGGTACCTATTATTAAGGTTTTTTTATTAAGAAAAATGGTATTTTTTTGCATTTCAGCGATGAAATAGGCAAAAATATCTAACGTTAGTGTAAATCGTAAAATTTCAAAATCATGACCATGTTTAAGGATTTTTTCCCCCCAAAACCATACCCATGTTTCAGGATTTTTTGCGAAAAAGTCACCTATTAGAGCGGCACACTCCTGTTTACCTTACAGGCAAATACCCCCCCCCCCCCGGGGGGGGGGGGGGCACAACACTGGTTGTACTATATAACCTAGGATTGAAATCTGTGGACCATTCAATACGAGAATGTGAGATAAACGGTATCCACAATTTTAATGTGGTACATGTATGACAAATGTAATATAAGGTATGTTCCATTACACATAGTTCCTGTACATTAAATCAATACATTGGCCATACTTGTCTGGGACCACTGTAACATGATACTGCGCACTCTCGTTATAAAGAAATCCTTGGGACCCATGAAATTGTTTCTTTATAATGGAATTTCTTTATATCAGTGTTGCAAAAACAATAGAATACAAAGAAAATCAAATATATGGGACCAGAGATTTTACTTCTTTATAATGAAATTTTGTTTTATCAGTGTTCTTTATAATGAGAGTGAACTGTAATTATATTTGAACAAATTTACCACTGATCATTAAAAATAAATACGTCAAACTCTCTAAGTCAAGTGAAACTAATTCAATATTATACGAAATATTAAAGAACTACCCAGTATTGCCGACTTTGTATTCATGTATCTTATTCCATCTAAATAAGAAAAGTAATGATCTTTTAGTTACAATGTAGGTGCATTAAGTACATTTATATTCTATGTTGTGCAAACTAGGAGCAATGCCCCCCCCCCCCCCCATTTTTGTGACATTTCAAGTGCTCAGAACAACGGTTACATGCCCATACGAGTAAAATCACCTGTGTACATTTTACACAAGTTCATGAACCTTGGATTGAGTTGGTTCCTGAAATGTTTATTCAGTCAATGGAAAACCTCCAATTGTGATTTCAACAAAAATGCATTCCCGAGATAGTAAAACCCACCTCTGCATGCTATTCAACTGATTATTATGGTTTATTCCTACATACCCTCTACTACTTCCCTGGTTCAAGTTGCCAAATTTTAATAAATTTTAAAAAAATTTATCATCAAGAATTGTGAATAGAAAATTATGATTCCAATCATTTTTTAAAATACCATTTAAGAGTACTGAGACAATTGTTAAAGATAATTGATATAATTGGGGGTAGTCCTAAACTTGGGGTAAAACTTTTCTACATAGAATCAAGTAAACTATGCAAGGATTCTACAGTGAAAATTTTATAGTCAAAAGTTGACTCATTTTAAGATTTAAGACTTCCTCCAGTATGCCTTATGGCAGACAAGTTTGTTGTGTCACTTTCAATGGGATCAATTTCTCTTGGGGCTTAAGAGAAATAAAGTGCTGGTCTGCTCATGCCTGATTCTCCTTATTAAAGTAAAGAAATTCAAGATAAATTCTTCCAGCCAGGAGATACACTCCAGCTGAAGTATTGTTGGTATATCTTTTAACCAGTTTAGTTCGAGAAGTATTTTTTATTCTCCCGGTTATGTCACAAACCTTGCATTCTTTGAAAGTTAATCTCGTTTCAAAATCCTTCAGAAAATGACATGGACAAGGATTCAGTTCAAGATGTTGAATATATTAAATCATTTAATTATACCAGTAAACAAAACAATGGTAAATTGGAGTGCTATCATGAACACCGTTACCAATATCAAACTTCTGTCTCTTCCTTAAACAAAAAATAATTTTACTTGAAAAACAGATAAATACAGAAGTTGTGCATGATACTATCACTTTATGAGTGCCTCTCTCAAACATATTCCACATGAACAGATAGACATAAAAACATACACATGATTGATGAAGAGGTACTTGTAACAACGTTAAAGGTTCAAGCCTTTACCGTATTATTTTTAAAGTGGGCAACTATTATGCTCCAAACTCCAGTAACCAATATGTTATCTGAAACATAAATAATACTGACGTACACAAATAAAACAGAAACATTCTGCATTTAAACGCTACCAGAATGTGTATCTTCAGATACATGTTTGCTTTATGTTTGCCAACTTTGAAAATTTGACATTGAGAAATTTATCGTAACAAGCCTGTGGCACCACATACTATAGCACATACTTGGCCTTTTCTGTTTAGTTTATAGCAAGAATTGACAGCAAAATAGCATGGTTGGGAACAGGCCCAAGTTCCTCAATCACATTTTTATTAGGGGGGGGGGTGCCATGAAATGGAGAAGTTCACACTTTTTCCTTTATTAAAGACAAATACATATAGCAGGATTGGGAAAAGTACTTGCTTTAAGATAAAATGACTCTAGAAACTTTCATATTCATGGTCAAATGTTTATTACTTTTTAAACAATCACCATCAGTACTCATTGTAACAAGCAAATATCTGTAAAGCTTTGTATGGAATCAATTTCTATCAGGGCACCAGAATAATTTCAGTACTGGTAAATGAATGCTTATTTCATCACAAGTAAACAAATTCAAGACAAATCATTCCACCTAGGAGATACACTCCAGCTGGTGTACACACTGGTATATGTTTCAACCCATTTGGCTGTTGAAGCATTTTTGACTCCTCCTGATCATGTCAATGCCCTTTCAACCACAATTTGAAAATTGATGTCTTACTGTACAATTTGTCCTCACACTTTGAAAAGTCTATACAAAATTGTCACACCAACCAGTGCATTTGACACATTCATAACATTATTCCAGTCTAGTCAATTGACAAAATTTCTTTCAAGATTTACCTTACTGGACATCATTTGTTACAAATTATTTCTATATGCGTGTACAGTATCTATTTCAATCTAGATCACTGGAAAAAGAAATCATTTTATTACTGGAATGGGAAAAAGCTAAATATAAATTAAGTACTAAATGTATAACTAATATACATAAACCAATATATGACACATAATATTTTTAATTCAAAACAGAGTAAAAGCAAGTAGGCTTTAGCATATTTGCTGAATATAAATCATATATAACTTATGAATGATTAGAAGTTCCAAGTTTCAAGTTTTTCACATCATATGTTGACTGTAGTGTTCCCTCTTATAGGTTTTGATATAAATTAACATTTACAATCAGAAACGATCACATATTCACTCACAGAACCTCTCCTGTAACCACTACGCATATTTTTTTCCTGCTATTTCTATACATACATGTATTTGGAATAAACTACCATGAATTAATAAAACACACAATGAGTTAGACTCATAAGCCCATATTCGCAGAAGAGGTTTAGACCAGTGTTGTTGTTTCCGAAGCCGGCCTCAAGACCGCATTCTGGTGGCTTCAGTCTCCGTCTGGGTCCAAGTCACATGTACAAATCCTATGGAAAGGTTGTACTTTGGGGTGGCCTCGGTCTTGGTCTCGGAGTGTCTTGGATACAACAATGACTTAGACATGGCATCTAAACTAGAGGTTGAAGTATAGCAAGTGGTTTGTTTCAACTTAATATAGTTTAACTATGCACTGTTTGACTTCCACTGATCAACCATTTGACAGTCTATTCAATTATTTTTTGACACAAGCAACTTTTTAAACTTTCGACTCTAAGTTTAAACTCGGTGTCAAAGTTAAACCTCCTTCGTCTACACAGGCCAGAAAAAGAAATCTCCATCCTTTTGCTTTTTTCAGGGTTTAGATCAGTGTTGTAGTCAAGTTTGTTAGTCCGCAAATTCTGAGGCCGAGGCCGCCCCCAAACACAACCTCTCCATAGGGTTTGCACAGGTGACTCGGACCGAGGCCCAGGCCCAGGCCACCTTGAGGCCTCAACTACAACACTGGTTTAGATAACACATAACTTAGCTAAATTGCACTCCAATCAATATATCTGTATTTAAAATAAAATTTAAAATTTATGACCATATACCAATCAGCTGATAACCAAAATGTTGGTTTGCTGTCTGAAGATTCAAAGGTAGGGAATTCCATTTGCAACCCTCCCATAATGCAGCAAAACATTATTCATGTCCTTAGGCTATTTATAAACAATTTGCCTGTGAAATCGGAAGATTAGAAATTACCTAGATTTTGAAAAGCGAGCAAAAAAAACCCCAATAGTTGTGTAGTGTAAGTTCTAGGCACACAGTTTCAAATCTCACTTCAGGCCTATTACGGAACTTATGCAATATCAGATGGTTAACCTACTTCTGTGCTGGCATGTGTCAGGCACAAAAGGAATGCAAGGTCATCTACATGTACAACCTACTGCACTAAACTCTCAGTGGCACTGTCCACTGAGGTAAAAAGAGACCTGCATGCACTGTCTCAAAATACACTAGTACTACTAGTAGAATATTTGTCACTTGAGACAAAAATCAAATCGAAGATTAATGTTAAAAAAAAATTCCGCTAAACCTGCATTTCTAGCTCCTACACTTTGCTAAAGGTTCTTAAACAGATAAACAGACATTTATGATAAAATTCTCTCAAAGGCATCAGGTCGCAATTTGAATGATTTAGGAACTTCCACAAATTGTAAAGATTACTTTTGAAATGAAAGGAACATGCCTTTTAACTTGTGCAATGAAGACAGTGGTGAGAAATTTTCAATTTGTGCAGAGGTCAAAGGTCATAGTTCAACTTGTTGTACATGTATAATGCAAGGCCATTACATACAATACGATCCAACTAGTATTTGTTTGGATCGGAAGATATGCTGTGTTCCATGACTGAAATTTTTTGCTAGTCACAGACAGATCGGCAAAGATCTTAACATTTTAAATCTTTCATGCTGGTCATTGCAATCGAGTTTCGACCGAGTCCATTCAGCCAGTCACAGTCTCTGAGTATGATGTCTTACCAGTAAAACTGTATCTACTACAAGTAATTTCTTGCAAACATAAATGTTGTAGTGTCCCACTTATTTATAGAGTGTTTCTCAAGTGGTTTTCTTAAAATATAGTTCTTTTGTAACATCTAAATATAAAATATGTTAACTTTGTATATTGTGTAACTCTAAGTGTAATTGTAAAGTGCTTGCATCAATTGGCTTGCTGAAGCACCATACACATATCTAATATTATACAATTGATGCACTGCTTGGGAGTTTGTTAGCGCAGAGACAATGCACGAGGTTTAGTCAGTGCAAGTGATAACGCACGCGCCCGCAGGGCAAGTGCGTTATCGATCGCACTGACTAAACTGAGTGCATTGTCTCGGCGCTAACAAACGAACAAAACTGTGCAACAATTGTTTTATAAGACGGGTCGGCAATACAGCCCGAAAATATGCAACAAAAATTAGACTCTAACGTAGGCCTTACGTTACATCTCGATCTAGACCTATAAAGGGTGTTAGGCCTGGTCCTAGTAATAGGACTAAGTTCGTTACTCTAACGTAAAAGGTTTAACATAGCACGTTAAAATTCAAAGACGACCCGTATTTTTGCTCACCATTTCCATGCTTTTGCTGACAGCACTATTGAATCACAATAATTCCTAGACAACACTTCAAACAAGTAGAGGCGAGCACTCGAGACCGTAAACTTGAACAAGTTCCAGTCTACCCTAACTACGAAACAAGATATCGAGTAGCGGACTTTTGCAATTGGCTGCCGATATATCGCGCGCGATCGAATATCGTCAGGTATCGATCATGTGTATAATTGGGCATGACGGTCAGGAGAATTAATGCACGCTCCACGCCTGTTCAATTGACCGATCACATGCGTCATTCTTGAACCCGTCTTATAATGTATTGTAGAGGTGCACAGGTTATGCATTATCAAGCTGCAAGGTATGTAAGCGACTGAGACAATTGATGAACCAGTGGAATATGCACTGTATGATGGCAACACAGTAAGCTGTACGCAAACTTGGTTCATGTCAGATCATGTAGTGGAGTGCTTAACTCTCGCAATTGCCAGAATATTGTACAACATAAACAACACTACACAGGACTGCACGACGGCCATTATCATTTGTTTCCAGATAGCTGCACACTAGAACATTAAATCATACCCCAGAAGCAGATCCAGTTGCAGGAAATTTCTACAAATTTGGTTTCACAGTTGCGTTTATAATCTCCTAGGCTGCGTAGATACATTCAATGCAATTTTCACAACAAACTTAGATGAACACTACAGGTCAGTTGCTGACTTGGATTCTGAAATATACCACCATATTGCACTGTTAACCCTTAATCTGCCAAAGTCGCAAATATGCACACACAAAATACCTGCAATGTCCATAGCGCTGTAATTTCCATGGCACGTTTAAGAGTTAAAGAGACTTTACGTTCATTGTCCAAATTCAAGCTCCTCAAAAATTTGTCTATATCGATGTCCAGGCTTTCTTAGCTTTGCAGTAGTTCCTTTGATTCCGTATCGCCTTTGACGAAAGTTGTGACGGCGGTATTGACGGTCGTGGTTGGTTTGACATGGAGAACTGCTGTGCGTTTATTAGTCCCTTTCTGTAAGGAAGCTGCCATGGCTACTACGGAGCGTTGGTTCGAATGCATGTAACCCCTGTCCTGATTGGTATGAGACGAGTGGGTAGTTGATGTTGTGGAGATCCGGTTTTTGGGGTGTTCGTGTTAGCTTGCTGTGTGACGGATACGGTGATCGGTTCTGAGTGGAGTCCGCCCCCACGAAGTCGGCCTCCATTCGACGTCGGAGTCCTCATTTGTGTGGTCATGACTGTGGTGGGTTGTGTGGCTGGATGTAGTAGACATACCCTTGAGCCTGCAAATCACAATCAAATAAATTAGTATAATATTATAATTGGATGCATCAGTTTGATTTAAAATTGGTATGCTGATTTGACTTTCATGACAGAGTATGAAACACTTTATGACTTGGTGCAGTTTGAGTCACTGGCATCAGATTGGGGGGGGGATATGCTTGTCCCCCGCCCCCCATGAAATTTGTCTGGCATACAGAGGGACTTAAATAATAAATTTTTGTTTCTGACTAGATTTGCCTTATTCGTTTCTGACCCCCCCCCCCTCCCAAATGATGATGCCTCATTACGCCACTGGGGTCAGTTACTACGAAATAACAAGTTAACGCTCTAGTGTGCAACCTGAATTATGCAATTCGCTATGGCAGCATTCTGACCTTGTGATGGAATGTCACCTGATTTGACATTTAATTTGAATATTGATATCAAATTGAAATGTGAACAAATAACAGAAATTGGTTAATTCATCTTCATATTGAGTCCTGAAAATGTAATCTAGCAAGGAAGGAAATACCTCAGGGCGATGGGCGATTTCGCCCTCGGCGGAGTCCAAATCGCCCCTTAAAATCCTCAAAAAACACTTCTTTGGGGCAATCATTTTTTCAGAGGAGCCCTCATCTTTTACTACAGAAATTTTAGGAAAGTTCACACCCAGTTTTATCAAACATGTCATTGAAAAATTGATGAAAAACTGTTCAAGTTTCTTTAAAGATTGTGTCATTGATTTGCACGTCAAAAAACATCTGAATGAATGAAATCAGCTGAAATCATATCCAATGTGAAGATTAATATTAAATAAACACCTCTCATAGAGACTTGGGGTAAAATTGTGAGTTTTGGTGAAAATCTGGACGGTTAAACTTCATCCTTTTTCAAATGACTCTGAAGTCTTTTAAAAAAAATCCGTGACATCGACGTGCACGGGCCGTTCCAAAATTGTCCCATCAGCCGTTAGCTGAAGGTCGCGCGGAGGTTAGCCGTTTAACCAATCAGTGCGCTCCACTGGTCTTGCGACAGTACACATAACCGCGATTTGCAAATTAAGCAAAATTTAAACTCACGGAAAGAACAACATTCTGGTAACATGTCGTTATTAGTTTTTCTCATAAAACAACAAATTCATGACGTATGGATCTCCAACTTTCAACACGCCATTTGTAAGTACTAAACTACCGTTTGGTATTGATAATGAAGGGAAGTAATAGACTTGCACATCCCTGACACAATCTTTAACCCTAATCAGGCTGGGTTTTTTGGGTTTCTCGGCCGTCGATCGCGCCGAAAATCGGCACGCACGTTACCCATCACGTAATCTACAAGACTGTATAGTTAATTACTAGGAATTAATTTCATATCA
>JZLH01S0428781.1:0-10925 GCA_001188425.1 Eucidaris tribuloides
TATAATTCAAGAGTTTCTTTTCGATTTAATTTTATTCGCATCATATTGTACAGATGAATGTGAACAAGTTTGTGATTTGTTATTTTTTTTTTTACCAAATTTGCAAAAATAAAAACCACTGCGAAAGATTCAGAATATTCAGCATAAAGTGTCAGGCGACCAACTTCCAATACAGAATCTCTAATTCCCTTCCCCTAAATTTTCCTCCCTAAAAATTTTTGTTCATTATGCCTACTTAAATGGTACACAAGAATTGTTGAACATTCCTGAGTAATATGTTTCTATATTACAAAATCAACACAATGTTTTTCAGTCAGGTTACCATGTGTCAAGGTTGTATTTTTACACTGTATCTCCCTGTTTAACTTGAAAGCAGCATTGTATGTCGTACTATTGAAAGAACAACTATCTGACTTCATCTACATGTATTTACTTTATAAAATGGTGGTCAAATTTTGAACAATAGAAGACTACTTTATTTCTTTATGCTAAGTGTTGGTTTGATTCTCGTCATAGACTTCTGAGTCAACAGCAAAATCATGCGTGTATGGCCAGCAGTGCTATTCAAAACAAATTACAGCCGGACAAACACATCATCCCAGTCAAAGCAGCTGTTTTTGTGTATCAGCTGGTTCATTAGGTCAGATGATTTCATTTTTTTTTATATTCATTTTATTTTTTTTTATTATTATTTTTATTTTATTTTTATTTTTTTATCTTTATTTATTATTATTATATTATTTTTATTTATTATTATTTTTTTTTTTTTTTTTTGGGGGGGGGGTGGGGGCTCTTTTCTTCTTTTCATTAACAATGTAGATATGAGATGCATTTAGGTACATAACAGGCCATTTTATGATGTTGTTATGGCCATTGATTCCTATGATTCCCTGTCACTCTTCTTTTTGGGGGGGGCAGGACTTCTTATTCTGCAGGTTTAGTATATGTGGCATGATTTTCTAGGCATTCATTACAATGTTTCCAGTCCTCAAAAAAATTGAGCAACAGGATTTCCCTCATGCTACTTTGTTTTTCTGATAATGTCTGAAAAGAAAGAAAGCACAGAAAAATTGTATGCTTGACGTAAGATGGACACTCAATGAAAAAAGGAACTAGGTTAATAGCAGGAACTCACAGCACTAAAAACTGATAAGTCTTTGTCGATACGATAGCTCTGAAAAATACTCATTGACGAATCGCCAAACTTGTTTTCATTTCACCAGGAATGATCAAGATGTGAGATAGATTTATACCTTCCAACATGACCTATCATGCCATCAATATTATTTTAGGATACCAGCTACCTACACTTTTTTTTGTCATTGTCAAAATCAAAAACATTCAGTTGACACTTGGACCAGTAACGAAAACTTAGAGACGGACTGCATCAACGCACAGTCTACAGAAAATCGTTATTTCGATTGCCATTCAAGCGAATCTTACAAGGTCCCATCCTATCAAGTTGCAGGCTCGGTGAAGACGTTACCACACGTTTAGTGAGATTATTCTAAGCCAAGAATTTAATTGGATATTGAAATCCAATAAAAAGGCTTTCTGAAAAGGGCAGAGACTCTCAGGAGCATGACCGGCAATACACCATTGGGGCAAATTCAATACAATTACAGACTGCGCAACTTGTGCACAGCTAGCCGTGATGTACGTAACGTGTGGGCCGTATGGATGACATGGCTAGTATCGACTGAATTGTCAAGTTCAAAGTAATGATAACGTGATGGTACAAAGTGACACCATTACACTGCTATTGTATGTAATGAGGACATGCTTTTTATCTATTATGGAAAGGTTAGATGTCTCGAATGCCATATGCGGGGTGTTCAATTTTCAGTGCCTCATCACAATACAAGACTTTGGGTCAGTAGCCTACATGTATAACATGCAGTGATGTGTCCGAGTCCAGTAAGTCCGAGTCGAGTCCAAGTCCGAGTCCGGCCTTTCTGAGTCCGAGTCCGAGTCCGAGTCATGAACCTTCGAGTCGAGTCAAGACGAGTCCGGCAGTGTCGAGTCCGAGTCCGAGTCCGGAGTCCGGCACTTATTACAAAAATTAATTAAATTACATTAATTAATTAGACAACATAGTATCTCATTCAAATACTGTTAGGGACCTACAGACTTACTAAAGGAATCAGTCAAGTGAATCAACGAAATCATTCAATTTCCAAAAAGATAATCAAACCACCAAATAATTACAAGGACAATAGTATGTTACTTTTTAGTTTTAAATATTGCCATGTAGTTTATTACGAACAGCGCGCGGTATCTGTGTCCCTTAAATTGCAGCCAATCACCTTAGTAACATTTTCACTTTGTTTGTCAACATCCTCTTGTTTCTATAATGCAAAAATCCCATCAATAAACCTCAATGTGGGAAAATGTAATATGAGAAAACATTTTGCTAGATTGGTGACTAAAGCCTAATACATAAAAGTGTAATCAGCCACACCTAACTTCTGTAACTTGACTTCACCATTTAATGTTAGCCAAACATCTTTCACAAGAAATTGAGAAATACAATTTTGGAGATCAACAGTACTGATACATTTAAAAAGTTGAAAGTACTATATCCTGTTCAATGTGCCTTACTAAGTTGGTATTCATCGAAATGTTCAATAATATATGGAAGTGACAATTTCACATTTTGCTACATCATTCTTTATTGTTCAGAAGATACTATAATTGATTGGCAGCAACCCTCTAAAGTATTCACCATACAGGACTATACCAAAGTGACGAGGGGCAAATAGCTACGAGCTTTATCCGTCTCGACAACCAAGTAAACCAAATAGTTAGTAAGTTAAAAGTGGCTTTTCATGTACACACACATCACGTTAAATAAGCATTGAAAATAGGAACGGGAAGACAGTCCAGGCAGGTGGACTGCTACTGTTTGTGATCCATTTGGCTGAAATTTACTTTAAGTGATTTTATATTTGGAAATATTGCGTTGAATTTTGATTGAAATTTTAGCGAATGGACCTGAGATATCCGTCTTGGATAGCGCATATGCCCGTCTCGAAAGCCGGACTCGACGTCCGAGTCATCGAGTCACAGGCCCCGGAGTTCGCAGTCCGAGGACCGAGGCGATGAACTTCGTATGTCCGAGTCGAGACCGAGGTCCAGCAAAAACGGACTCGAGTCCGGTTCTCGAGTCAGACCGGACTCGAGTCCACATCACTGTATAACATGTTCGAATTAAATGACAGAGCATCAAAGCTTCAGAGTGGCGAATTTTCACTTACCACCTGACAACCAAAAACGTATAGAAGATCGATCTGAAATAAACTCGAAAACACATCAATTACGATTGTCAGTAATTGTTCACAAAATCTTACACAAAAATAGTTATCCATTAGTGGACATTGATGGTGTTTATTTAGAACATACACACAGCAGAAAACCGTAAACCTTTGAAAATGTATATTGAGCCGGGATTTAACTTTATCCAAAAGTAAGGACCACTTCAATCCTGATATTTTCCTATAGATTTCTATCCAATTTAAAAAGACAAGCCATTCAGGTTCTCGTAGATGCAGGCTTAGATTGCAGTTCTTCCTGTATGAGAGTACTGTTCTGGCTAAGAGGATTAATTATGGATTAGCCCTGTTATTGTCATCAATGATGACATCATCCTATTATAGAAAGTGCCCATAAACCTGGCTGCACCTGACGCATTTTTTGACGCGTAGCCCGGATAAGAGATGTGTGGACGTAGCCGTGCCGGGCGACCTGTTCGCCTTGCTGGTATAACGTACATACGTAACTGGAAGACAGTGTTCTATCACCTCTTGGCTGTAAGATAATAAGTCGCAGCGTTACTGCGTTCCTCATTGCATTCGTCGTGTATTTGATGCGAAACATTTGCGAAAAATTAATCGCGGCGCTGGAAACTACAAGTCACACAACAGTCACACAACAGGTAAACTTCTTGCTTTGCTTTCGCCAGATCTAAGTATTTTGGTGTGTGTAAATGTGTTTTTGGTCGGCCGGCCCGACCATTGCTATGAGGTGTGAGGGCCAAGGCATTATGCCTATCATGGAGTGCAATGTTGTTGTGCTGTACTACTACTACTAGGCTGACTGATGTGCTGTTGTAACCGAGGAGCTCCGGCCCTACTTAGGCTGTCGTGTTGCTGTGGTAACCCAGGGGAGCTTCACGGCCCTACTAGCTGTGTGTGCTGTGTAACCAGGAGCTCCGGCCCTGCGGCCGAGCTCCCTGGTTATGTGCTGTATTGTGTCCATCACCTGTCGAAGGACTGGAAGGGGCTCTCAGTGGTGTGGTGGGCGGGGGAAGGGCCAGAAGGGACAGGTAAAGTCAGGGGGTGGATTGCACAGGGTGCTGGGGGAGGGGGTGTTCCCCCATTTGCCATTTGGGTGTGGGGAAGGGGTTCATGCTTTGGGTGGGGGGAGGGGTGCTTTATAGGACTGCTAGCAGGCGGTCTCTGCAACTAAGTGGTGGGTGGAGGGTTTGGCATTAGCGTGACTGCCTAGGGGTGGGGGATAAGCTGGTGTTGTTAGGCTGACTGCTAGCAAGGACAGTTAGTTCAGGGTGGTGCAACAGGAGTGGGTGCGAGGAAGGGTGTTGTTCTTTAGGGACTGCTAGCAGCGACAGTGTAAAGTTTCGAGCCATGTTGCAAAGGGTGTGGCTGCGGAGAGGGCGGTGGTTGCCACCCCCGTTCTGTGATTGGATAAGGCGGGTCGTAGGGGCGAGTTGCCTCCCTTCCCGTCGCAATGAGCCTTTAATTCGCGTAACAGATCTACAAAATACATTCAGGTAGTCTGTGAGTGGCGGCTTGGGAAGGGGGATGCTAGCAAGGACAGTAAAGTCAGGGGTAGGCTGCAACCAGGGTATTGCTTGGCGGGAGGGGGGTGGTTGCCCCCCCCCCCCCCATTTGGTGGTTGTTGGGGAAGGGGTTATGGTAAGGGGTTGCTTCAGGGACTGCTTAGCCAAGGACAGGTTAAGTCAGTGCGGTGCAAAAGGCGTTAAGCTGTGGGTGGAGGGCGTGGTTGCTCTAATCCCTCCCCCCCATTTTGTGGGTGGTGGAAAATGGTGTTGTTTAGGGCGGTTGCTCCCTCCCCTCGAATGAAGCCTTATTACTTCGGAACCACATCCACATATAAGACTTTCATTGGGTTAGTTGTGTGGGCGGTTCGGGCTATCAATGGGGGAGCTTTGGACTGCTAGGCAGGACAGGTATAAGCTCAGCGGTGCTGTTTTTGCACTCAGGGGTGTGCCGTCGGACATGTTTTGGGGGTGGTGTGCCTCCAGCCCCTTCTCTCCTTCCCCTGCTCCTCACACCACTGAAATCATGTCTTTTTTTTTATTGAATTTTGGCCTTTGTGCTGGTGCCACCTCTTGTTTGTTTATTTAGAATAGTGTATCAGTTAGCTATGGTGGTGAACGATCTTCGGTTGGGAGATGTCCAAAATTTCGTGTGCTCCCAGGTTCCCCCACTTATTAAATTATTGATAGGAAGCCTTTAAGTGGGGGCTGGTTTCATTCGCGTATATTTCATGATTTTTTATGTTCAAATAGGCCAAGAGGGTTGTTTGACTGTCAAGTAACTACCGAAAACGTAAATGTTGAATTTCTCTTAGCAATTAATGGAGGCGGCATATGAGAGGGCAGATACAACGGAATAGGCGGGGAGGGGCGTTGGCGGTTTTGGGCGACTATATTGGGAGGATATTGGAAAAGGAAAAGGGGATCCCCCCCCCCCAAACAAAAAAAAATGAATATGTGACAGGTTGCTGAGTGGCAGCATTCATCGGCGCGAAAGCGTCCCGAGAGCTAGTTGGTAGCAATAAGTCTCTGCAGATCTTTGAACTTGGTAAACAGAAGAGTTTCTTGGACCAATGCTAACACCCCTTCCCCTACAGTACATTCAGTCCTGAGTTCTGTATCTCAAATGCAGTTTACACTTGTGAATTTACAACTTAGATAGTGTCACCTGTACAGAAGGAACACCCTGGTTATAATAAAGGACACCTAACCAATTTTCCAGAGAGCAATATTAGCCTACACAAAGGACACTTTTAGTTTTACTCACTGTTTACATGTGTACATTCAGTATTATTTTGTAGGTTTGAGTGTATTTTGTACCTTGATGCAATACTGTATCATGTTCGGTAGAGAGTATTTTGTCCTGTCAACATACGTGTACATGTACAGTGTATGTTTCTTTACAATGATTCTACATGTAGATAATACTGTTACATTAGAACTTGGGTTATTACTTACACATGTAGGTAATAATTACCACATTCCGTAAAAAAATGTACACAATCTGCAAGTACAGTGTACTGTAAGATTCAACATTGAATTTACCTACACGGTACATAAAGTCTCTTTTTATGGATCAGATGTAAGCAAAGCTGGTGACATGTACCTTTCCTATCCTCCAGTCCTTGTTTATTCACAGATAATTAACAAAACTATACTGGATCATACTGTACTATTCTTATAAGTGTAACTAGTCCTCTTCTGGCAAAATCTAGTATCTCAAGTTCTGGATAAAGATAAAACATAATCTTGCCTGTTGTAACAAAACTCCAATAACCTGTGTTACATCTCCTCTAAGGTTTTTACTAGTCTCCTTCAAAGACATTACATGTGATTTTGCGGTGGTGTTGCTAGTTGTAGAGCGGTCCGCCTTCACAACCGGGAGTCGGGAGTTTCAAGTCCTGGCCGTCAGACCACAAAGACGGTTAAAAGATGAGAGTTGCGTGCTACCCTGTTTGACGTCAACGATTTAGGGCATAGTAGCAACGATCGATCTGGCGCTGCCTCCAGTGAGCTGACGGGCCCACATTACTTGGGCAAAAATGAATTTTCGAATAATTTCTGTTTCTGATTTCATTTCGAATAAAATATGGATTATTATTATTATTATTATTATCATTATTATTTTGCATGTACACAGTCTGCACAGTCAGTGACAATGCTAGCGTCACAGTATGTACGTCAAATGACTTTGCATGAATTTTTTTATTGTTTATAAAGCAGTCAGGATGAGGCCAAGTGACAAACTCTATCATGACTTGCAAGAATTTGACAGCAGACACTATGGTATCTGTCAGTCAGTCGGCCATTATGGAGACAACATACAACATGTACGTGATGTAGGCCTACATGTATGTGTTCGTCTTAACATCAGATTTCAGAGTGTGCGATGATAAAAATCGCGGATGTTGAGTCCATGTATCAGCTCGCACACCACAACAAGCGTTGGTGACAAACGTTTAATGCCACATGCCATACACAATGGTACATGTATGTACCGTACATAGGTGGGTAAATTCAGAAAAAATCTTGCCACATTATCAGTAGTGTCTACCTTATGGAGTACAGCATCAATGCAACTCCCCAATAAGCCCGATTATGGCTTGTTGATGCAATGTACTTCTCTCTGTCATAATCAGGTTCAAGGCAGTTCGAGAAAAAGGTTCCTCCCACGGGTGACACCTAAATAGACTGTAAATTTTTAAAAGTAGGTCAGTGCAGCCTCTTACACTATTTGCATGTTGACTGTGAACTCACTCCACAATGAAAAGATATTTTCAAAATGGCTGTGATTTTTGGCCCTAAATAAACTCACTCCACATTCTTCAATCCACTTTCAGAAATGTAGGCCTATTGCAGAGATAAAAATACATGGAGGCTCAGGGCAATTTCACCCCCAAAATGGTAAAAGAACCCCCAAAATGGTAAAAGAGCCCCCGAAATGTGTAAAAGAGCCCTCAGAAATTGCCATAGAGTTCAATACAAAAGAAAATCTGGAAAGCACCCAAACATGAAAAGTAGCCCCCCAAAAGAAAATTTTAATTTTTTCCCTGGCCTATTGAGTGCGGGATACAGTTCACACCGGAAGTTACTGTTTTGGCTTGTCTTCCCACAACCTATAGGCCTAGGCCTATACATTAGCATGTTGAGTTGTTGACATTATAACTTCAAGGAATAACAACTTTTTCTTCATAAAATATTTAGAAATGCTTTCAATTATAATTGTTTGAATGTAAACATAAAACTACCCAGTTCTAAAGGTAGGATAACCAATTTTCAAAGATTTAATCAAAATGCCACAGCACTAAGTAGGCCTATCATTAAATGATTTACACACCTGTACATTATGTACGTGGAGCTTGTTGAAAAAAAATATGCAGCATACATGATTTGGAGTCTGCAAATATTGTCAGTACAGTACAGTGTGGCTGGACACAAGACTAACAACCAACAGATACAACTTGAAGCACACTACTTGAGGGATTGTCACTTGTCATCATTCTTCATAAAGCGTCACATTTCAGAACGCCAGTAACCCAAACCCGTCATGTCACATGACCCTACTTGGCCCACATGGAGTCGTAATCAAGTGTTTTCTTTCCATTAATGGGGCAGGCTCTAGTAGTGTACATGTACATGTACATTCCGTACAGTATGCGCGACGACCCAAAATAAGCTTCAGTACATGTCCAAGTGCATTTCAAGAAGTGCAATTGTAACAAGACTGGACAGCCGTAAATTCCTGTGTGGTACCTTCCCTGTCCACATAAAATTGTTGCTGTATTATCTAATTTTTTTTTTGGGACACATTGAAATGTCCTGGAGAAAACAAGCAAGAAATGTGCATATGTGTCTGTATCAATGTACAGGTACTGAAAAAAATACAGTAACCATACTGTTATATTAATTTTGTATGTACAATGACAATTTCAAGTGAACTTTGACCTCATATTGTCATGGAATTTTGTATGACAGTTATATATTTCTATGGTTTGTTATCACATCATTTGACATGATACTGGTCTAATGCATTCACTCATGAAACTAAATATTAAACAAATACTGAAAGTCAATAAGCTGGTACACTTGTACTTAAAAAGTGCAAATTAAGCAAATACTGGAAATAGAAAGCCTGAATTAATTTTCAGAGGGATAACAAATTTATCTTGGATGTTATGAAAATTATGTGATGTGACAGACAGCTACCTATAAATTCATGTATTCATGTTCTCATAACATAGTGAATTCAATGTGCTACAGTATGTCTTCAGTTTGAACCTCCAAAAAGCAAACACAAGTAAGTTCGTACACATTCATGTATGCATGCTTATTTAAGGAAAGGAAAGAAAACATTCACTGTAGAAACTGGATGTGTATTACAAAAGGGCCCATGGACAGTACTATGAATTATTGATATACTTTGCTTTGACGGAGCTTACAGAGTTATGAATTATTCCACGATCTATGCTAACAAATTCCAATGGAAAGACAAGTACACTGTACAGGTAAGAAGATAAGCAATAAGTTCGCATACGAAACCGCACATTTTGTATATTTAATGCACGGTTTCATTTGGGCTCGATAATTTTAGCAACCGACTCGCTAGCCGTGGGCACCACTTTCCTGACGTTCGCGGCGAGCCAGCGACGGATGACTGAAGCGGGGAAGCTGAACCCGAAAAGCAGCCAACCATGCCGTCATCACGGCGGACAAATCCAATTAAAGATGCGGGGTAAAACATCCCTTCCTAGGGATTTAGAATAGCAATCTATGCGCCGGGTTGCTGGATAATATCCCGTTTGGTTTGATAATGCAGGGGCACTGTGGTACAACTGCTAACTGGATTGCATGTCAGATGTGCATGACTGTGCACGTAAATAGTCATGTAACACTAATAAAAGTACTCACTTACTACAACAAAACTACATGCTATATGTATTTTGATTTTTGAGGATGACACATCAAGTAAACATTTTTTTATCTACCACATAATTATTCACATACTTTTCCACATATTAAACCCCTTCCCGTGTGTACTTGTATGTTTCCAATTATACAAAATCCATGCATGTGCTTTCAAAAATTATTTAACTTTCACAGAGATTTTCAGTTGGTGACAGAGGTGGAATACATGTAGATTGTGGACATCAATCTGTTTTTAAAATACAGGAATGCTTAAGTACAGTATGTGGAGGATGATTGAACTACAAATTGAGTTAACATCTTTCATCTAACACAGAATTATTCACGAATTTATCCACATATTTAACCTCTCCCCACCCTCCCCCACCCCGGGAAAAATAAATTTCTTTTCGGGGGCTACTTTTCGCCATTTCAGTGCTTTCCAGATTTTCTTTAGTATTGACCCTATGGTAATTTTCGGGGGCTCTTTTACACATTTCGGGGGCTCTTTTGGCCATTTCGGGGGGTAAATCGCCCGCAGCCCCCGTGTATTTTTTTCCCTGCCCCCACCCCCACCCCCAACCCCAGTATTATAATTCTTGGGTTCATGCAGCTACTGTGAAGAGCAAATCACAAACTCCTTTAGTGCATAATTTTAACATAAACATTTTTTAAACATTTAATTTATTGAATTTCTAGAAATAACTGCCATTCCATCATTTTTCTCAACTTCATAAATTACCCATCTGACAGAATCTAGTCAAACAACATTGATCTTCTTGTAATTTATAAACTGACATTCTCTATGTCAATACATGGGATTCAGGGAAGACACAGGTAGCAGTGGTTAGGTACTGTGAGACGAGGAGACTGGGTCCGGTAAAATTCAATTGTGCCATTTCCTTGCCTTGGAAACTTTCCTCAAATGCAATAAACAGGCGTAATTCTCAGCCACTCTGCCCATACATTCCCATGCCTTACCAGCCTGAAAGCAGCACCTGAACAGAAGCTGATTAACATGTTACCCGAGGCACTCATTTTTTTTCTGTCTGCCGTTTTTGTGTGAGTTGAGGATTTCATGTTTGCTATCAGTGTACAATCATTGATCACTAAGTATCAATTTATGGAGAAGATTTTTGCAATGCCAATACCTAATATTATTCATTTTTCTCCCATGAAGACCGATTTTGGCCTGGAAAATAGTTACCTTCATGACTCATGCTTA
>JZLH01S0428781.1:28887-49225 GCA_001188425.1 Eucidaris tribuloides
ATTAATACTCACGGGGCTACTTGGGAATAGTAAAAAATTAGCCTAAGATCCACACACATAAGTCTATGGAGGAAATGCACGTGAATCTGTCAACTTACGATTTTCACTTTTTGAAGCACTAAATAAAACATTAACAAACTACAATTTTTCAGGGCTCATTTTTAGACCTTTCAAGACACTGAACATGGAGGAATGCTGCTCACTTTTTTTTTTAATGTGTAAATGTTAGCCAATCCTTAATTGTTTGTGCTCCATTTTAAAGCAAGGTTCAACCTGCACATACACAGTTGGTTTTAATACAAGCAGAACAATGAAAGAAACATATTAATGAAAGTTTTGGCGAAAACCACCAAAGAATAGAGAGATATGATCGCTTCAAAGGGTGGGTTTCAAGTTTTGACGTCACATCGGCAGCTCCCATCTGCATTTACTATAAATTCGCCAGAAATTGCCCTTTAATGGTTCATGGGATAAGGCTAATGGGTTTTTCCATAGAAGCCATGGATGAAATAATGCTCTCTGATAGAGTATAGTGTGAGGATGTGACAGGTTAAATAATTTCAAATTCTGAGAAAACTACTTTATTGAATTTATATCACATAACATATGGGGACGCTGCCTCGCATGTTACGTCACAAATTCGTACAACTTTGAAACCTCATAACGTCTATTATTATTGGTGGATTTCGTTCCAAACTTTCATTAAGTATGTTTCTCTCATTGTTGCTGCTTTTATTGGAACCAATCTTGATGTCACGGGTGAACCTGTGCCTTTAAGTTTTTTCTAAATATGGTAATCATAACCTCTGTATACATGTAACTAGTAGTATAATTGTACAACTCAGCCCCCCCCTTTCGGTAGGTGTTAGGGGGGTAGGTTGATATTCTTTTTTCCCGTCCTTCCTTTCTCTTCATGAACAAAAAAAGAAATTACATGATAGCTCTCATGAACTGCACAACAAGTATCTCATGTGACCTTAGTTTTCATGCAGTAGCAATGATGTTTGAATGCGGCTAAATAGATGGAGTCTAGTCCAGTTCCCAGACAGAATTAATACTAAGCAAAATCAATAGTTAAGGGCGCGCCTCCCTCACTAGATAATTGACTTCCTGAGCTTGAACCACTCCTAAAATGTCTGTGATTGTGGATAAAGTTGAACCTGCATTCCTTCAAAATGTTTGAAAACCGTTAACTAGCATTTATTATGATTTGAGGCGAACAACTTAAGTTGGGCCTGAAACCCATGAAACTTTGTATCAGGTCAAATGTGTTTTGGGATCGTTGTTTGGACACATACCATGTAATGTACGCTAAAAAACAAGTTGAAGTGCCGCCGAAAAATTATGATCGGCAAGGGTGTCCTGGGTTCCTGGCCCGCCCACCAGACCCCCGTCTCGCCTCCACGTGGAGTGTATGTGTCTCCATTCTATCCCTTCATTTTACTAGTCATCCGTGCCATGACATTGAATGGTATCACATTTTCTATTTTCCAGAACCACACTCCATGTAAATTATTACATCAGGGTCTACTTTGTGTAACCACATTCCTAAACTGGCCACCTTCCTCTAAAATTACCATAGATGGGTGTTAGGATCTACTCTGTGCCTTCCCTTCCCTTCCTATACAATCCAAGATCGCCCGCCCCCTGCCCCCACGATCCGATAGTCTTTTATCGTCAACTGCATATCACCTTGTCGGCATCAATAGCCACCTCATCTGAGCCTCCTAGTATCTGCTAGGTCGTTTCCTTGTCGCCTCTTCTGTAATCAGTTAGAAGACGAAAGTTGAGTCCACGCCCCGACGTCTGCTTATCTCCTCCTTGCTGTGGGGCTCCGCATCCCCCTTCTGTCGGCTCGGGGATGGTTTTTCAATACCGGCTGCTCCCGTACATCTCGGTTGCCATTTCTCGTTCGAACATCGCATCGACGTAATAGACCTTCAACTTCTTTCTTCCAGGTCTCCGAGTCCTGGGGAGAAACACAGCATTTCAACCATTGGTGCGAGGCGATGCATAAGAGCGGTACCCCTTCGACACCACGCTTTCGGCGCTACAAGCACACGGTGTAGCAAACCACACCACTGTAGCAGCCCTGCTCTGCTGTCGCGCGTTGTCATCTTGTACTCGTGGCACTGGCCCTGTACTGCAACAATGCAAACATCCTAACTGGTGAGGTACTGCTGATGACGCAACATTCTTAGCCTTCCTTTAGGGTACTGAGCGGTTGCGGGTGGCATTACTGTAAGTTTTCACCGCCCTTTGTCTCCAGCGCTGGAAACGCCGGCCGCGACGCGCACTGTCAGCTGTGGACACCTACTTGGGGGGGGTGAGTCACCGGACGGTCGGGTACGACGCGGCCATCCACGAGCGCAGACGAGAAAGGTACCGGAGAGAGGAACGAAGAGGTCCGAATTGCGCATTATATTTGGAAAAGAAAGGCAATATAACATTTCAGTGATATACCAGCAAATGTGACACTGAATTAGGAGGAAGGCTAGCATAAGCGCATCAAACCCCACAGCACAGCTCGTCGCAAGCAAGACGTGCACAATTGTACTACAGGCGCCAAGGACAAGACACTGCAAGCAAGGAGAACGCTTATGCTGCAGTAAGGAGAGGAGGGCAGGGCAAGGGACCTCAGCCACCCGAGGAATTACACGACAGTAACTAGGATGGCAGGGTGTGGGAGGTATGTGCGCGAGAGGTCGGCTGGGGGCGAGCGGGGGTGAGAGGAGAGGGCGGGAGGGGGGGGGGGAGGGCGAGGGGGAGGGAAGGGGGGGTAGGAGGAGGAGAGGGACCGGGAGGGAGGGGGAGAGCAGGGACGCCGGAGAGAAGGAAGGAAGGAAGGAGAGAGGGAGACTGCACCACGAGAGGACACAAGGAGGTAGTAGCACGAGCAGAGGAACAGATAGGATGGAGCGAAGAAGCAAGGGAGGAGGGCCAAGAGAGGGAAATGCTGTGCACGGGAAAAATTGTCTGCGCATCTGTCGAGAATGTAGATCTGATGATAGAGGCATAATTTCCAGGCTAAGTTGTGGAGTCCTTACAGGATATCAAGAGCACTAAGAAGGGTGTGTATTTTATTAAATGGTCGCAGCTGTTGCTTTACAGGGTCGTTACTCGTGTTACTAGACCATTTTGTCGAATGGTGTACCGATGGGCTCATTTGCGACTGGCAAATATGAAAGATGATATATGCAAAGGGCCATTAATGGAGGATCCCCATGTGATTTTCAGGATTGGAGGGAGCGGGCAGAGATTCCACGCCTATACTCCATGTTGTTTTCGAGTCGTCCTCTACCTAATCTAAGTGACCACATGCTTTAATGCTTATACGCTTGTCTATTTCTATTTGTGATCTCCATTTAAATAACACATAAATCTTTGCATTTTCGTTGTGTCGCAAATGTGATGGTAATTGTTAATTGGTGATGGTATTGGGGAGGCTGGGATGGAGGGTTCCCCTCAAGGGTGAGAAAATTTGACAGTTTTGCCTTTGTAATTGGTAATCTGAATTGCGGCAGGGTCATTGCGGATGGGTTTCCCCTCCACAGACCGGCTAATGAAGATTTGACATTTTTGCATTGAAAAATGTGAGGGCACCGTGTTTTCAGCGCCCATTTTTGATGAAGGATGGCTATTTAACACATTTCTGTATTTTTTTTGTGCTAGGGCAAAACCGGTGTGGCAAGTGTCGTTGATTGCGATGAATTGATGGCGACCGCAATAATTTGACATTTTTGCCTTGTTGTGATAATGAATTGAGGGAGGCGTCTGGTTCTCTGGGAGGGGCGTTCCCCTATTTCCCAGCCACATAGGTCTAAGGAAGATTGACATTTTTGTCTTCGTATAAATGTGAATGTTTTTCAGCGCACCGACATTTGTTGATGAAGGATTGCGATAATAGACATCTATGGGTTATTTTTTGTGATGCAATAAAAGACTTTGTTTGTGGCAGTGGTTGATTGGCGTTTTTTATGAGAATTGGGACTCGAAGGCAGGTATTTCTATTCAGTATGGGCGTGAGGGGGGTCCAGCCTCCCAGGGTGAGGAAAATTTGACATTTTTGCCTAACGCATTTGGTAAGAATTGCCGGGGAGGCGTCTGGGAGGAGGTTCCCCTCCCCTGAGGTAATAGATTTTGACTTTTTGCATTGGAAATGTATGTTTTTCAGCTGCCCATTTTTGATGAAGGAACTTGCATTAAATGACATCTATTTTTGTTGTGCAAAAGGCCTGTGGGCAACTGATGATCAGTTGGGTGGGTACGGGTCGCGGCAGGACGGTTCAGTTCTCGCATGGTTCCGCTTCGAGGTGAGAAAAATTTCGAAATTTCAGGCCTACGTCGTGGAGAGCGGTCTGCGACCATAGACACGCGTCGTTAGCAAATGCCTTCTAATAGCGTTTCAAGAAGGCGGGCTCGGTTAAAAGTAAATTGCTTGTAACGTGACAACCATTGGTTTATTTTCACATGACAACCAACAGTTTTGTGATCTTTTAAGCGTCCTTATATCCAGTACGTAGACCGAGAAATATTGGAATTAAAGGCCTATGGTGTTTCAAATAAGAGCACATTTACTTGCTAAAACACCCTTTGAGTCCTAGACTTAGAGGCATTTTGCTAACGACCTTCTGCCAGCCAGACTCTCTATTAACGCCTTCTGCCTTAAGCATTTGCTACACGACCTTGTGTCTGCCAGCGCACGACGATTGTATTGCCTTGAAAAATATCGTCGTTTTCAGCGCGAGATTGTTGCATGAAGGGAATGATATAATTGGCATTTTTTTCTAATATGTATTCTAAGCGTTGTGCAACCGCGAATGGTTGATTGGTGATCGATTTTGGGAGAGCACGTTTGAAGGTGAACGCCTCCCAAGGCGTGAGAAAATCTTGACATTTTGCCTCTGAATATGTTGTTTTCAGCGCTCATTTTTTTTTTTTTAACAACTGACATCCTCTTTGTGTTGTGCAAAGGTCTGCGGCAATTGTTGATTGGCAATAAATTGGGGCCGAGGGTTTGGTAGGCCCCTCCAGCGCCGGAAGAAAAATGACATTTTCTCCCTTCAAAAATTGGTTTTCTGCCTCCCATATCGATGGGGGAATGCATAATGAGATGTCTTTTGTGCCAGAAAGGTAACGAGCAATTGTTGATTGGTGAATTGGGAGGGTCTGGGCAGGGGTTTCCCCTACAGCGCGTGGAAAATGTGGACATTTAACCTATACGATGTGTATTTCTTAGCGATCATTTACGAGAGCGAGCAAGAATGCACTGGAATATTCAGCATAGTGCACTGTCTTTAAGATGAATTCACGGGAGTCTCGGGAAAAGGTTGGTGGGAAAATGTTCACATACTCACATTAAAAAGGGAACATGTGTTTTAAGTCATCTTTTTAGAGACATGAATACCTACATTTACGATCACTCATTTGGTCATTAGAATGCTTCAAGTCGGGAGATTGCTTGACATAAAACCTGATTTGCCAGCTCGATACTATGACCATGGTAGGCAGATAACGATTTACAGGCCACTCTCCAACTGAATGTGTGTTGCCAAGTGGCCATTCACATTTCTCTCCTTTTTCCCCCGAGTATTAATTGTTTATTCATTCATATCTTGCCAGTGGAAGCATAAATTTCCAAACTTTTGTATTCTAGGGTGTTTATTTGTCCATTTGAACATTACTACATGTATGTAGCTCACATATCATCAAAGTTTGACATTTTTTTAATTTGAAGCTCCACTATGTTAGCCTATCACTTTAAACATTATTCACACCTGGACTTAGTCACAATTTTATGATTATTTGTATAGGCCTACACTGTACTTATAGGCCTACAATAGGGGCCTATTACATGTAGGCCTATATCCTTAATTGCTATAATGAGAATATTTATGTCAGAACTACATGTACATGTATTCTATTCTAGTACCTGAAAACATATATATTTTTGTTGTTTTTTGTTGTTTTCAATGTTCAAAGTTTACAGTGAAGAGGTTTTCTACATTATACTACGACCTAATATCACATTACTAGTTCAAGACCATTCACAGGTGAAGAATCTGCACAATGGCCAATCCAGGGGATGTGGGTTATTAGAGCCTCCCTTAAAGTGAGACTGTCAATAACTTTGACACCTGAAAATCATTTCTCCATCAATACAACCTTTGTATGAGGATATCAAAACCTTTGTTCACATCAGTGGATTGAATATGGATCATACAATAAATTCCTCAAACATGTATTTAATACTCAATATTCAGCCTATCCACCATTATCAGCGATAGCCATACATGTAGAAGAAAATGGTTAGCAGTACATGAACAATGCATCTAAACAAAAATCACAATTAAGGTTCCAAATGGAGCGAAGGAATTGCTCTTTATTTGTAACATCTCCAGTCAAAACAACAGTGTCCACCTTTAATCATAGCGATGAAACTACAGTAAATTTACTTGAATAAAATTCCAGAACATCGCTGTTGGATTGTTGGATCTAAAATGAGACTCACTCTTCGGCAAGTAACATTCAGTATCTAATGAATTTCAATTACACAGATAATGGCACTTTAAGTTCTCAGGTCACAGGTCACGAATAAGAAGCATTTTCTACAGGTAAATCAACATTTCCAATTGCCAGGGATGGGGGATCAGTTGGTATTTACTCACAATTCTGTATACTGAACAAAATAATAGCAAAGACAGCCAGCTTCAAATGGAGCCCCTTTGGCGACTTCTTGTGGCTTTGTGGACAAAACTATCACAATACATCAAGCCGACAGCCTTGAACTTTGTGGGATCAAGTCTCTATTGAAAACTTGTCTTGTGCCGGTTATCCATTACTTCACTTCAAATGTGAAATTGTAAAGATGTCTATTCATAAGCGGTTGCAAATACATAATACGAGCATCTGTGCCACCAGCTATGGGCATTGTATTTGGCTCATACTTAATGTAGTTTGTTTAGGAAACGATGAGCTCGTATTAATACATCAACAGTTTTCAAATGAACCTCAAATGTAGTCATGTTACCTCTGTGGGTCATGTTCATTTGTGCTACACAGCTCACAGGACAATGAAATGCATGTGGCATACAAAAGATCACAATGACATGCAGAAAATGTTCATTTCCTTTCAGTTCACTATTAACTCACTGCTTCCTTCATTGATTAAATGCCACACAAATCTATTGTTTGAGGGCAGTGCTCAAAATACATGGGGCTCAAGGCGATTTGCCCCCATAATGCTAAAAAGAGCCCCCGAAAGGGCCATAGACACAACGTAAATTGCAGTTAAATTTAGCCAATGGCTCCAAAAGTAGCCCCCAAAAATGTAAAATTAATTTTTCCCTTGTTTGAGGGAGGGGATAAACACCTTAAAACAACAACACCCTTTTATACAACCCTTCTATCTAGAGTAGACTGTTTTATCTTTATTTCCATTTCTTTATTTTTTTGTAAGAAGAAGTTAAAATATATTGTAGAATCAAATTCTGTGCGCACACACACAGAGAACACATGGTTTGGGGGAAATTCTTAAATGATTTGTTGTAAACTTGCTTCATAAAATCATGACAGTAATTTACTAATTTTATGGATACATTTCGGACAAATAAAGCCAGACTTCTGTGTTCATCTCATTCTCATCATATCAAAGAACTCATGCACTTCATCAAAAAGAGGAGGGTATGAAGATAATAAATTAAGTTCAATGACCTGAATCAACTCAAATTCCTGAACTCAATTCATTTTGAATTCACTACAGGTGTACTTTCACTTTCTAATTTGGACAATACTGTGTGAACTCATATGGGACAGCGTTTACCGCGTCCGCCTGTGCAGGGCTTGGCATTAGCACTTGCCTGCTTGCCCGGGGCAAGTAAAAACTCAAAATGTTATTTGCCCGATTGGGCAAGTAAAGTTTTGATCATGAAATGAGCAAAATATGTCCATAAACAAAAATATGTCTAAAATTTTGTGTTCAGGTCTATTTCAACATTATTTTGTTCATTGTATTTAATTTCATGACTCAACTTCATAAACCGCACCTATTGCAACCCCCAGAATTAAAATGATAAATGTCCAATGCTAATGTATAAAAAGCCTTATTGTTTAAATTTAGTGAGAAATCAATTTTAATGTTTTTGTTTATTGTTTATCGGGCAAGTAAATCTTTCATTCGGGCAAGTAAAAACTTGAAAGTGATAATTTCACTTGCCCAACGGGCAAGTAGGCAAAAAAGTTAGTGTGGAGCCCTGGCCTGTGATACAATTGCCTAACCTCAGACCTCAGTCACCTCTACCTTTTTTTAGGGCCTAGATATTGTCAATCTGTAACCCTGTATGATGCCATGAATCACTAGTGAAACATATATTTACTGTACCACCAAAGTCAGTTGTTTGTAGAAAAGTAGATTTCAGGTATAAGTTTCCCATGGCCAATGCTGTACTTGTGCTTGTGTCTGATGCCTGAACTTGTTACTAAAAGGTCTGAGTAAAAGCTTTGCATGGTTGTAAGTCAGACTAAAAATAGCACGATTTGACTGTCAGACACACCAAAAAAATATATACTTACATGTACCTGCCTGTACGGTTTTTATAATAATTATAACCTATTACCTGCCAATACCTGAATTTCTACAATGTAATTTGAGTTTGTTGACCAAAGAGACATTCTCGCTACTGTACATGTATTACTAGTAGTCCTAAGTGGTGCTGAAGTGGAAACTGAATACCATGTTCAATACTGTGTATCGCTACTTGTAACAAAATGTACCATGTTAGCATAGCACTTACATAAATCCATAGTCCCCGCAGTACATCAGCTTCAGAAATAACTGTTGTTTACATAATTTAGAAATGTCAAGGTCATCATTACAATGCTTGAATGCTACATGCTTTAGAAAGCTAGTGCTAAATACAGAGCTCGCCCTGGCTCTCAGCTACAGTACAACATTCTCAATGCAGCTTGTTTCAAGAGTGTGGAAGGGAGAGCTAGGGAGTGCTGGCATCCACCCCCCCCCCCCTCTCATCAAGAGAAGAGAAGATACCCCACCCCCACCATTGCCAGTCCAAAGGGTTGAGCACAATCAACAAACCTATTCAAGACAACTAGTAGTCTCGGTTCCAGACCATGCAACTTTTTTCTATTCCCAGAGACTAGTACATGTACACTCCTTCTCTGACTTTTTCTACCTTCACTCTGCCTAGTAAGAATGGGATTTCACCACAGGCCACACTAGTCTTAGTTCAAGACAGTTAATTGATGATAGTAATTTCTCTAGTGTATAGAATAAGTTCTTACGTCTGGAAGCCAGACTAAACAACTAGGGGAACATTTCTTGAATGTGTACATGAACTAGTCTTGCATACAACCACTCTGTAATTACATGAACAATTGAACTAAGCAGAACTGCGGCAAAAACAAGCTCAGCCGGTTGTCTCGAAAGGGCATGATGATCGAGCACAACATGCTCAATACACCCTACTGAGAAAGGGGGGGGGGGGAGGGGAGGAATGTTAGCACTCCATGCCACTCTTTTGAAACAAGCCCTGAAAAACACATCACCAGTCCACATCTGCAGTAGCCTACATGCAGGGAAAAAAATACACGGGGGCTCGGGGCGATTTTGCCCCCGAAATAGTCAAAAGAGCCTCCGAAATGTGTAAAAGAGCCCCCATAAATTACTGTAGGGTTCAATACAAAAGAATATCTGAAAGCTCACTGAAACAGGAAAAGTAGCCCCCAAAAAGAAAATTTTATTTTTTCCCTGCCTACATGTACATGTACATGTATGGAGGTACAGAACAGTGGACCAGAGGTACGGAGTGCACCAGCGAAAAAAATAAACGGTGGCTAGGGGCGATTTGCCCCCTAATCATCCAAAATGGCCACTGTAAAATCCTGCAACTGCATATAGTTACAGTAAACTGTTCATGAAGACTACTTTATTTCAAAAGAGCCACCGTGAAGAAGACAAGTATTTTTTACCCTGGAGTGCACACAATGACCAATAATGTTTATTCTGAAAACAACATTAATTCACAAAGATCTTCCTAAAATTTGTCTTGGCGTATTGTCATCAGTATTTTATCATCCATTGTATGCAAAGAATTTCCTGTAGACATGTACTGTACACTGTATGTATATAGGGTGAGTGTTTGCCACTTCAGCTAGCTTGCTGCTGCACATCTAATGAACTGTAAAGTGTAAAGTCACTAGAATGTACTTGTTAGAAAATGCTACATCATGTTCATGTCCTAAAGTTGTGGTATGCAGACAGTGTGATGACCTCCCAGTACTCACTGGAGCTTGATCAATTGAAGACACGGTCAATGAACTGTTGTTGTCTTTCTGTCAACAAGCAGACAGGAGGGATATGCATGGACATGATTTAAATGGGAGGATGATGCTCAATAGTGATAGGGCTTATAGATGTGATTATCAGGTCTGGAAAAGTTGTCCCATCTATAAGGCTAATGGAAATACCATGGTGTGCTCCATAATTTTGACAGTGGAGCAGCGGGGATGGCAGCAATGTACACTCATCAGTTTTCAGGGCAGACTTTTTGACCCATTGCTAAATTTAACTGCCAATTTACGTGTGTGTCTATGGCCCTTTGTGGGGCTCTTTTAAGCATGACAGGGTAAATCGTTGAGCCCCCAGTATTTTGAGCACTGCCTCAACAATAAAATTTGTGTGGCATTTAATCAATGAATGGAATGCAGTGAGTTAATAGTGAACTGAAAGGAAAATGAAGCATTTTTCTGCATGTCTATTGTGATTTTCTTGTAGCCACATGCATTTCATTCGCGCTGTGAGCTTGTGAAACACAAATACATAGCTGCAAAGAGGTAACATGACTAACATCCGAGGTACATGTTGAAACTGTTGATGATTAATAACGAAGCTCATCGCATGGGTAAATAAACTACATAAAGCATGAGCCAATAAATGCCTAAAGCGGTAGCATAGATGCTCTTTATTTTTTTATTTCGAATGGATATGAATAGGACCATCTTTTACAATTGCAGTCAAAGTAATGGATAGCCCGCACAAGACAAGTTTTCAATAGGTGCGTCTACATTAATAAACTTCGGCGAAGTTTAAATTTCGCTGAAGTTTTATGAAACTTCGCGAAAATTCATTCGTACATCCACGAACTAGCCTAAATTCCGCGACTTATCGCGGGAGGACTAACTTCCCCGAGAAATAAGTCGTGTAATGCGCATGAGTGTGCGGTATAAGGTAAACAATGCGGTCTTGGAAATGTAAAGAGCGCGCGAAAACAGATTATGCAACCAGCTAGCTGCATGCATGAACTTCACTTCGGCAATGACATGATGGATGGTTTAATGGTTAGACATATGTTGATTTGGCAGAAAATGCAATCACTTGCAGACTTTTACTAAGAATATCTGAACTTTGAAGACAACCAAGGCCTTTCTTAATGTATGATTCGCGCCGTCGGACAATGGAAATCGCTGCACAGCTAAACTCCACGTGCACGGAGCTTAGTCTATAGTTGTTAAGATTGGGAACTTTCCTGCAAACGCCCAATGAAACAATCACCATTCGTTCACAATTCAGACATCAATTCATTATTACATGGCAGATGATCTAGGACAGATATCGAGCGACTATTCAGCTGTGCTTTCATACAGCCCGCATTTCAAACGGAAAATGGTCAATTGGGAATACTGCACCCCACGCCAAACGAACCTCGCGAAGTTATCGTCTACACTCGGCAATGTCCGCGATCATTTTTCGGCGGTGTCGCGAGAAAAATCCTAACCCATGAGCAGGATTTTTGCGGGAAGTTTCGCAGGTAATAATTTCGCGAAGTTTCGCATCTACACTGCAAAATATCGGAAGTTAATTATCGGGAATTAAACTTCGCGAAGTTTTCGGTAGAGTGTAGACGCACCTAAGTAGAGGACTTGATCCCACAGAAGTTCAAGGCTGTTGGCGTGATTGCTATTTGGATAGTTTTCGTCCACAAAGCACAAGAAGTCCGCCAAACGGGCTCCATTTGAAGCTCTGCTGTCTTGCTATTATTTTGATTCTCAGTATAGCAGAGTGTGAGTACCAACTGATCCGCCCATCCCTGGGCAATTTGGACAACTGTTGAAGTTTACCTGTAGAAAATGACTTCTTATTCGTTGACCTGTGACCTGAGAATTTAAGTGCCATTGTCCGTGGTAATTGAAACTCATTAGAAGAGACCATACTGTGCATGGATACTGGCGAAAAGTGAGTTTGCATTTCAGATCCAAGCATAACGTAATATGGCGTTTTGTTGTAGATGTTTACTAAGTAGTTTCATCGGCTATGTATGAGAGCGTGGATAATTTGTGTTTTGAGTTGGAGATGTTAGAAATAATAGAACATTTCCTTCCTCCATTAGAACCTGAATTGTGATTTCCATTAGATGCATTGTTCATCGTAGGCCTACTGGCTAAGCCATTTTTTCCTATGGCATCACTGATATGGGTGGATAGCTGATTGGTGTATTAATTTGAGGATTTATTGTATTTAATGTATTGAGACGAAGGTTCAAATCCATCTCCTCAATAGAAGTTGTATGATTGGAGAAACAATTGTTCAGACGTATCAAAGTTATTGACAGTCCTCACTTTAAGGGCAGGCTCTAATACACCACATCCCTGGATTGGCCATTTGTGTCGAGAATTCTTCACGCTGTGACTGGTCTTGAACTTAGTGACGTGATATTAGGTCGTAGTATAATTGTAGAAAACCCTTCCATGTGAACTGCAGATCATTGAAAACAACAAAAACAACAAAAAATCTACTGATATTTTCAGGTACTAGAATAGTTTAGCATGGTACATGTAAGTTCTGACATAAATCTTTCTCATTATAGCAATTAAGGATATAGGCCTAACATGTAATAGGCCTATTGTAGGCCTATAAGTAGGTGCCTATACAAATTTATCATTTGGTGACTAGTCCAGCTGTGAATAATGTTAAGAGTGAATAGGCTAACATTGTGAAGCTTCAAATTAAAAAAAATGTCAAACTTTGATATCTGAGCTACCATAGTAATGTTCAATGGACAAATAAACACCTCGTAGAGATATCAAGAGTTTGGAAATTTATGCTTCCACTGGCAAGATATGAATGATAAACATTATACTCGGGGGAAGTAAAAAATAGCCTAGATCCACACACAGTAAGTCTATGGGCAGAATGGCATTGTGAATCCGGGTCAACTTACAGATTTTCACTTTTTTGAAGCACTAAATAAGCAATTAAGCATTTACATGTAAAAAATTTTCCAGGGCTTTATTTTAGAACGCTTATATCAAAGACAGTAGCTTGAAATGGAGGATGTATGTTAGCTCACTTTTTTTTTTAATGTTTAAAATGTTATGCCAATGCTTTAATTGTTTTGTGGCCTCACAGTTTAACTTTTTCTACTAAAATGTAAGTCATAACCTCTGTATACATGTAACTATATAAATTGGCTACAACTACCCCCTTTTTTTGGGGGGGGTGCTAGATGCACAAAAAGAAGGAAATACATGTAGCTCTCATGAACTGGCACATACAAGTATCTCTATGTGTACGCTTAGTTTCCATGGCAGTAGCCATGATTTGAATGGGTTAATATGATGTGAGAGTCTTATTTCCAGTTTCCCAGCAGAATGTAATACTAGCAAAACAATGAAAGGCGCGGCGATTGACGGCTTCCTGACTTGAACAGCTCCTAAAAATGTCTCGTGATTGGGTGGAAAAGATGACACCTGCATTCTTCAAATGGTTGAAAACTGTTAACTAGCATGTTATTATATTTGAGGTGAACAATGTACAGTGTGTGGTTGAAACATGAAACTGTTTGTATGCCAGGGTTCAATGGTTGTTTTGATCACATGCATGTACATCGTAAGCTAAAAAAAAAGTTGATAAGGGGGAAATTTATGATGGAGGGAGGGGGGGGGGTTGTTGTCTCCTTTCTTCCCCTTCATTTATCTAGTCTGGCTCCAGAACATTTGAATGGGTTCACATTTTTTTTTTCACAAAGAAATCTGTAAAGTTTACATGGGTCTACATGTACTTCTGTGTAAGAAATTCCGTAAACATGGGCAACCCTTATCTCTAAAAATTTACGCCCTAAAGATGGGTTAGGGTCAGGATCTGTGCCTCCCCCTTCCCCCTCTCAAAAACAACGAGTCCCCCCCCCCTCAAGCCGATAATTAGGGCAAGCTTACTTTATCCATCAAGCTGCTTTCAACTTAGTCAAGGCATCAAAGCACTTCCGAGGCCCTGCATCTGGTCAGAAGAAGAAAAAGTTGCATGATCTAGAAGGAGTCAATCCTGTTCACATTTTTAGCTAACCTGAGCCAAAGGCTCAAGTGAGTATGGATCGCTTTTCGTTCCGTGCGTCCGTTCGTGCGTCGTGCGTCCGTGCGTCGTTCGTGTCGTGCGTCGTCGTCGTGCGTAAACTTTAAACATTTTCAGGCTTCTTCTTCAAAATGCATGATTGGATTTGGCCCAAACTTGGCAGGAATGATCCTTGAGGGTGGGGATTCAGGGTCCTCAAATGGACACCTGGCCCCCTGGGGGCCCATGGGCAGGGCACTATAAGGGCCAAAAGTAGGTAGTTTTCAAACATCTTCTTCTTAGATCAGAAATAGTTTTAGGTAAGACCCACTTATGTGTGTAGAATACCTCTAGTATGTGCTACATTAATGTTCCTCATGACAATGCCGCAGGGCGGCCCGGTTTGGCCCCTAAAGGGGGAAAAAGTGGGGATCGGGGGCCCTAAGGAATAATTCACATCACATCAATGGATTTAGACCAACTTGGTGGGATGATCCTGCGAGGGGAGGATACAGGTTCTGGAATGTTACCCAGGCCCCCTGGGGGCCCAACGGACAGGGCCGATAAGGGCTCCAAAATGGTAACTTTCTAACCACTGGAAGCCATTTGTAACCAAAACTTGGATGGTAGATCGTAACAGGGGACCTCAAATGTAATTCGGGGTCAAAAGGTCACATAGTTAGGTGCAAAGGTCAAAATTAATGTTAATCGTTTCTTTGGTTGTTATTGGCCCATTTGTGAACTAACTTTGGATGGTAAAGTGTACATGTATAGTGACCTGCCAAAGTTTAATTGGGGTCAAGCGTCACTTAAGTAGGTCAAGGAGGTCAAATGATTAAGATACCTAGGGCGTGCTTTGATTTTTATAAAAATGGATGTCAGAATTTAATTAATTGGAAATTTAGCTATATCGTTATGGCAAGGGGGATCAAAAGTTGTCCAATTGGTCATTTTGGCTATGGTGGTGCCTAAAGATATCAGGGTTCAAGGGCCAAATACTATACATATACGGCTGATGTGTTTTTCTAAATCGGTAGCATATAATGAAGTTTCGAGAACTCTAGGTAGAGGTCGTGCCCCCGGGGCTCTTGTTTCAATCATTTCACGAACTGCACTTTTCTCAGAAAAAACAGAATTTGAAATAAATGCATATGACCTTCAATTCAGGCGGCGGTTCTAGGCAAAAATTTTAGGGGGGCTACAGGGGTCTGACGGAAACGATGCGAGGGACGAGGGCGAGCAAGGCGGGAGGTGATGGGGGGGGGGATACCTCCCTCCCACTGTAGGAACTTTGTTGAAAAACGCATATAAAAGACGTGATTCTGGTGCATGGTAAAACAAGTATTTTTAAGAGGTATATTTTTGAAGATTATTAGGGATTGTTTCCAAAGATTACAGGAAGTATGTGAAAAATTGTAATTGGGCAGTGATACTTGCGAGGGAATGCAAAACCTCCGAACGTGGGAGGTTGTGGAAGGGGGAACCTCATCACACGGACAGGACTATACGCATAAAAAATGTTTTTTTCTAGGCATGGTAAACATCTAAAACTTTTGGCAATGGTAATTATCCAAGATTAGGATTGGGAAGTATACTTGCGAGGGAGCAACGCGACGAGACGGGGAGGGTGCTAGGAGGGGTATATCCCCTCCCACGGTAGAACTTTTTGAAAATAAGCATAGAAACAGACGTGATTCTGGCATGGTAAATGAATGTTTTAAGTATATTTTAGAAGATTATTGACGGAGATTGTTCCAAAAAGATTACGGGAATTTTTATGTGATAATTGTAATTTGGCAGTGATAATTCGAGGGAGGCCGAAACCTCCGAACGGGGGGAGAGTGTGGAAACGGGGATACTCTCTTCCCCACGGTAGGAAACGTGGGTTTCTTTATTTTTTTTTGGGGGAGGGCAATGTATGTTTTAATCGAGATTGGGGATTGGGAAGTCATAGTACTTGATGAAGTGAAGAGTGTTGGGAAGTGTGGGCAGAAACCCCCTCCCCGGTGAGGAACTTTTTGAAAATACGATAGTAAGAAGATGTTTTTCTAGAAAGGGATTATGTCTTTGGCATTGTTATATTTTTAGAAGATGTAAGGGATTGAGAAAGTATACTTGCGAGGAGAGCGAAGCGACCGAGGCGTGAGGGGGGACACCCCCTCCCACGGTAGGAAGTTCTTGAAATATGCATAGAAAAGATGGGTTCCTAGGCTGGTAATATATCTGATTGTAAGACATATTTCATGAAGATTATTAGGATTCGTTGCAGTTTTCGAAAACATGTACAGGGAAATATGTGAAAACTGTAATTGAGTACGCATTACTTGCTAGGGAACGAATCGAACGAGCGGGGAGGATGTGGGAGGGGCATACCTCAACAATAGGAGCTTTTTGAATAAATATTCATAGAAAAGACGGGTTTCTAAAGCAATAGTAAGTACATGTTCAATCGGTAAATATTTTCATCAAGATTAGGGATCGGGTAATCATAACTTGCCGAGGGAAGCCGAACAACCGTGTGGGGAGCGGTTGGATAACCCCCTCCCGACGGCAGGAAAGTTTTTGAAAATCGATAGAAAGACGTGATCTAGGCATGGTAAATACTATATTTTGAAGGTTTTGTAAAGATTATTATTGATTGAGTAGGATTTCAAAGAGAATGTAGGCTCAGGAAGTATGTGGCAAAACTGTAGTAGTAGTCATACTTGTGGGGGAGCGTAAGCGACCGGACCTGGATGAGTTGTTTGAGAGAGGGGTTCGCCCTCCCTCACTTATTAGAAAAAATTTTCATAATAGAACAGAAAAGACGTGTTTTTTAGGCATAGATTAATGGATATTTTTAAGGTATGTGGGATAAAGATTCAGGATTTCAGAAAGATGTTCAGTATGTGAAAAACTGTAATGTCCGTATCATACTTATTGCGAGGGCGGAGACGGTGTGGGGAACGCACGACAAGAAATTTTTAAATACACGTAGCAACATGTTTCTAAGCACAGTACATACATATTTAAAACGTGTATTATGCATAATTTTAATGGGATTGTATGTCAGTATTTCAAGAAGATGAACATATGGTAAGCGATGTGAAAAACATGTTAATGGTAGTCGAGGGAGCGAAGCCCGACCGAGCAAGGCGTAGGCAGTTTTGAAAAATATGTAATGAAAAAGACTCGTGTTCTGGACATGTACATATTCTAAGGTCTATAACGTCTTTCTATTCATAATTAATCTTGCTCAATGTCACTTTAGTTTATTTATTAATATTTTTGCATTTAAAAAACATTTTTGGTCCGAAAATTTTTGGGGGGCTTTGAGGCGATTTTTGGGGGGCTTGAGGCCCCCCAAAGCCCCCCGTAAGAACCGCCGCTGCTTCAACATTTCTGAAACCAGGTACATAACACAGTTGTACAGTCCCCCACCCCCTTCTCTTTTGTGATCTGTGCTGATAGCATAAAATTTGCAAATGTACGGTAATGTTAACATGACCAAATGTTAACCTTCAGACTAAGTGGTGCTATTACGTGAGGTTCACGCCTGCATCTTGTCTCCAGTGTGGGGAATAGCCAAGGTCGATTTGCATCTTATTTGGAAAGGAAGTCTACTAATTTTGTATCAGCCAATTGTGACACTGATAAGAGACTGGTCATGCACCTCCTCACAGCTCTCCAGTGCACATGTTTACACCGCCAATGCGTCAGTGACTCAGGCCCCCCAGTTGATCCCCTCAAACGCGTGCGTCGCGGTGGGTAGCGGGTGCACGGTCCTGTTTTTAGCGATGCGCCATTATCTGTTAGCAGAGGTATTAACTTTGATCAATTCTTCAGCTAGCCGAAGGGACGTTTTAGGCTCGCATTAGCTCGATTAGCACTGGATTACGCATACAAGTACTGTAGTAGCAGATATCGAGTGGCTTGTGTCGTAAATGGAGATAAATTTACATCAGATGTGTGTGCGGTTTGACACCGAAACGAGACATTTGAATGTCATCAGCTGAGCTGCTAGCTTTGTGCAGGTAAACTGTACAATGTATGCATATATATTACTGGAATGTAGATATCACCCTGTCTGAATTGCTATTACAGCGTGTAAGTGGATCGACATTCGCAAATTCACCGGAGTGTTGTGTGTGGTGTGGTGTGTGTGTTGTGGTGTGTGGCAGTGTTTGTTTGCTGCGTACATGTAGCCTATGTGCGAATGTGTGTGTGTGTGTGTGTGTGTGTTGTGTGTGTTGTGGTGTGTGTGTGATGTGTGTGTGTGTGTGTGTGGCAAGGTGTGCGTAGCAGGTACAGAAGCGTGTACATGTAGGCCTAGTTGTTCATGTGTGTGGTGTGTGTGTACATGCATGTGTGTGAAATGTCAGCAGGTGCCGTATCTCAAGTTCAGATCTTTAGTTGTAGCACATATTTTTGTGTGAAATTTTTTGCATCTTGAAGGACGTCTTGTTTGTTGTGGATGGTTGTACACATTGGAATGACTTTACACACATTACCTGGGATTTATGCTGTGGTTTCAATCAAAAAGTGTACAGGACTTGTAGGTGTACCCCAGAATCACAGTAACCTGAAAAAAAATGCGAATGTTTAGATGTTTGATGTAACCTGCAAGGTTTTGTAGTTAAGTTTTCGGTAAATCTGAGAGCATATTTGCAACACATCCAGGCTCTAATGATAAATTGCTCTTTTCTCCCCTCCCCACAATCAGTTCATTGAGATAACATACAGTACATGATGGGATAGAATCATTGCTACATGTACATACTGTACATGTAGGTCCTAAATATAACTGTTCATTGTCATAATCGACTTTGGATGTGAGTGATGTGATTAGTAATCTACATACATTGTGTTGTCCCTGCACTGGCAGTGGAACACTATAGTGGTGACCATTTTACAAGTGTACAGTACAATGCAACTGTAAACGTTACATCATTGTGATGGAAGATAAATGACTAACAAATCTCCATTGTACACATACCTTAATCTGTCACACCTCTCTGGTATTGCAAAAGTAGTCCCTGAAACTCAAGATGACTTGTGGCTGATTTGCATAGAATTTTCTATTGTCTGAACAGGAAATTGTAAATAGCAGTTACTTTTCCCAAATTGCTTTTGTGGACATTAAAGCTACGTTCCCACTTAGGGCCAGAGTTGTATAGCGAGTTATGGCGAGTTGTGGCAGTTGCTTAATATGGGAACTCGCGACAAATCGCGATAACTCGCGAAAAGTCTCTCCATGTAACCGGATAACATCGCACACACTCGGCACGTGCTCGGCGTATCTACGCACAACTCTTCTCGAGGTCGCGACTGGTCAAAATTTTTAACAAAGGTTTAAAATTTTTACTAACTCGCAGCAACTACGGCCGGTAATGTCGCGTATAACTCGAACTAAAACTCGTTATACTACTACGCAATACTGCGTGACAAGCTCGCAATTGCACTCTTCATAACTCGTAATAAATCGCCACCGGGGTTCAAGTATAATCCGAGTGACATAGAGTTTCAAGAGGGTTGTATCGAGCACCAGATTGTGTGATGCGAGTCAGACTGAGTTATGCAGCGAGATTAGGACGAGTTCAGAACGATACGCCGACTTACCAGCGAGTTGTTCCATGAAGCGCGCCGAGCGCAGCGAGCTGTATGACACTTATTGAGAAGTTGGAAGGCGAGCCCGACGCCTGGGCTGTCAGCTTGACGAGCTTAAAAATAGTCATTTCACTCTGCCTAGGTATATGTTGTAAGCTAGAAAGCATTTCTTAACTCATTTTTCCATTATCTTATTGTCACTGGATTGGAATTTAAGGAAGGTTAGATGATTATTCAGTCATGTATGTCGTGTATAACATGCATATAGCCATAGTAGGCTCATATACATAAATTTAAAAATAGCCTGAGGGATACTGCCAAAATTGTTAGAATTGATCGTATTGGGGTAATAAAAAAAACATAATTTCACTATAACTTGACTGAATTAAAACAGACATGACAGAGATGATT
>JZLH01S0428838.1:8340-22657 GCA_001188425.1 Eucidaris tribuloides
CGCCGTTAGAATTGAGAAAGAATAAGAAATTTTAACTTGAAGAGATCTTGTTTATAATATTGGGCGTTTTTACCTTGATACTGTCTTATGAAGATAGGAGGCGTTTTCGTCTTTGCGAGGTGGTGTCTCCTTTCTAAGACCGCGTCAGAGTAGCATATTAGTATTTATTGTTTACTGGAGGTCCTTCCAAAACATTAAAGACGTTTTACGGTAAATATGAAACCGAATTACTATGCTAATGTGAAGTAACACCCCACCCCTGTAAGGGGCAAAACATGTTAAATTTTGTGTTCCATCCACTCTGCAGTGTGAGTTTCTGCATTGGATAATAATTGCAGAAGAAAGGAGAAAGAAGATTCATTGACTTAATTTCAAATAGATCGTTATTTTCCAAAAATAACTTTACTATGCGTTATAGTGTAAGTTGCAATACTTTTGAGTAGAGAGGGTATTTTACATCAACGTAGAGAACAACTTTTCCTCTTTTCTTTAATGACGTTTGTCATATTTTATCGTTTTAAATAAATCAGGAACCAATAAAACTTCAAAAAGAGGTGACATATGACCATTGAATTCTGCATTTCAGTTTATTTCGTCACGGTACTGGACTCGGTCAATGGCTGTTTTCAGCCAGATCGTGAATTAAAAACATATGCATAATACACAATACGGGCAATAATACGAATACAAAACTTAAAACCTACATCCATGTACAAAATTGAATTAAACCAATTGTTCAATTTAGATGAATGAAAAGATTTTTCAGGCTGTATATTTCAAATTTCCTATTATTTGTAGTACAAAGGAGGTACATACATTTGAAACGAAGGCGTGAAATGAATAACATGTGGAGATCGTCATGATGTCACTTTGAATGCAGTCTAGTAGTCAGAAGACATGAACACGTTCAATATCTTTTCAATGCCGAATAAGGATTATTTGTATTCAATTCTTTATTTACTAGATAATCATTGATAAATATATGGGAAGACAAAATGCATTTGTTGTTATATCATTGAATTTTGCAATTCGGTTTTTTATGAGTTCTGTGAGCAACAATACCACCAATATGGGGAGTTGTGAGGGAGAGAGAACATGAAGTTGTTAATTTGAGAACGGCTTCTACGCATTTCCTAATATTTTCATGAAAGTGTAAACGGCATGAACTTCTTATTACTCGTTCGATTTCCATGAAACTTTCACTGTTAGATTTTCTTAAATTCTACTCTATTTTGAGGAAAGAGTTGCAAGAACAAATTTATGCTTTTGTTTTATTTAAAATTTCCATGTTCTAAGCTTTAAAATGATTTATTACACTTGATATAAGCGGAAAAGAAAAGAGGCGATAAACACGACTGGAAGTTCAATTTCAAGAAAGCCCGTCAAGTTTCACCGTAAATTCAAACTCAGACGGGCTCGATGCACCATATGTATTGGTGATATAAGTTCTGAAAAGTGCACAGCAACCGGGGTTTTGCCTGCATCAGAAAAGTTGAAAATTGGTCTGGTGATAGATTGTACGTTTGCCTAGTAAATTACAAAATGTCAAATTCATGCATTTATTTTACAGTGGAAACTTTAATCACACAATTATATGTGGCAATGTGGAACGGAACTGCCACCTAATCTACAGCTGTTCGGCGCAGATGTGACGCTATAATCATAACAATCATTGAAGAGTAAAAACTATACACACCGTATATAAATTAATTCTTGCCGAATGTCACTGTAGCCGCTTGCTGCAGCAATTCTCCCTATGACAGTTTTGTTCATCATTCCTTTTAGAAATAACTTGAGAGAACATCGCTTTTAGTATTCACTTGGGTCATGTAAGAATTGCAGAGGACGAATAGTTCTGTGAGACAGTGGCGTAGCCAAGGGGCGGCGATGGGGGCGATCGCCCCCCCCCTAAGATTTGGCCAAAAAAAAAACCCTGATGTGAAGCCGCCGCCTTCATTTCCTTGTTTTTTTTTCCTGTTGAAATATCTACAGCAATATACATCAGGCGCAGATTTAGATATATATATTTTCATAAGCGTGGTAAGAAACATGTCAAAATTTTCGGCACGCTCCGCGCGCAAAATTGCATATAGAGGTTAACAATTTTTCGTGCATATCGCGACGCAAAATTGAATAGTAATATAATAATAATAATAATAATAATAATAATAATAATAATAATAATAATAATAATAATAATAATAATAATAATAATAATAAAACGATATGTTTACTTCCAAAACTGGTGTAGGTAAAAAAAAAATGTGAAAAATTCCAGTCGGCCTATAGCCTAACATTTTTCGTGCAGAGCGCGCCGCAAAATTGATATTGTGCAAGTTTAAAGGTTTTATAGTGTCTTGGGCTGCTTTTTAAACAGGCTACTTTTGCATTACGTTTGAAGAATTTTTTTCAATTTGTCAGATTAGGGGGCAGCAAAACGATATGTTTGGCCCAAATATTTTCATTGGCGCTACCTCCCAGGATCAACTCTTGCATAAACGAACACACACACAAAAATCGGCTCGATGTAAAAATGTCAGAGGTAATAATGTCAGAGGTAAAAATGTCAGAGGTAAAAATGTCAAAGGTAATAATGTCATAGGTAAAAATGTCAGAGGTAAACATGTCAGAGGTAATAATGTCAGAGGTAAAAATGTCAGAGATGTCAGAGGTAAAAATGTCAGAGGTAAAAATGTCAGAGGTAATAATGTCAGAGGTAATAATGAGGATCACGCCCGCAAGGGACCTTGCGCAATTACGCCTATTATGTAGGCTATATTGAGCACAATTTTTTGAGCCCCTCGTATTTGAAAATCTTGAATCCGCCCCTGAATATACTGCCTTAACTTAATCAGTAGGACTGTTTTAAGTCGATAAAACATGCAAAAAACATGCACCAAATCGCACGATTAATTCCATGAAAATTCCAAAAGCTCTCACCGTGGGAGGGGGGATACCCCCTCCCACACCCCCCTCGCTCGCTCCGCTCGCTCGCATATTCCGCCCCCCATAAGATGAAATCCTGGCTACGCCACTGCTGTGAGATTGTTATGTGTCAGGTTCTGAAACGAATTATTATGTAGATCGTCCCTTTTATATTTTTTAATCATATGCGTTTGAGTATATTCAAACGTACCACTTTTAAACAGAAATAAAGATACTGCCGTAGCAATACATGGAATCCTTGTATGCTGGGTTTTTAAATCATCCATTTGTTTTTCTGGTAGACGTGCAAGACTAAAATTACTTGTGTAGTATGAGTATGTTAGGTTCTCGTAGACCCTGTATTGACATTCAGCGCTCCTCAACAAAAGAAATTTTAAACGCTCTCTATAGAAAGAGCACTGCATAGCGAGTTCCGGGTCTATTGTTATCTTTTTCAATGGTTACAATCAATGTATTATCCACTTTACTAGCTGCAAATAGCTAACTGGAAAGAGAGAACGCTCAGCTCTCCGTTTTCAATGTCGGCATGATACAAAAGTTCTACAACACCAACGTAAAAAGGGAGTCGCTCAAAATAATTCACACCTTCCTCCCTGGTAGCGTCCACTTTAACTAAATCTGCTTTCAGATCGGCACTGGGTTGCTGAAAGAGAGATTACGTATTCTTGTTCTTTGATTCCTTTGTATCATTCCGAAATAAAAGAGAGAATTCCAACAGTTTCTATATCAACCAAACACACAAACCAGGGATACTATGTTCACCGATATTTGAAAGGATGGGACACACAGGCGTTGGATTACGGGGAAACAAAAATAGGGCATTTAATGAAAAGAAATTCTACACGAGCATTAGGACCAGTGGCTTACGTCTTCAGGGGAGGCAATTTCACCCGCGGCCGAACATTCCGGGAGGGGGGGGGGGTTGTGACAAACAAATTTTCACTCCATATCAGAAGTCTGAGTGGGGCTCCTTTGGTAAAAAAAAGGGCCCCCCTTCCCTTGTTAGGAGGTACTCTGCCCCCCATCCCCTGCATCCCCCCACGAGGTATGCTAGTGATTAGGACGGAGTAGCTGTTCCCCTTCCAAGCTTATTTTACATGACACACAATGATCAAGAACCTGAAAATGTGTCTCGTATTTAAAATGGTGTTTAAAATATTAATAAGATAAAATCAACAACATAAAACTTTTTCGTTTAAGACTACAAGACTACAATTAAGAGACACCTGCAAGAAACCAAATTTAGACGTTAGCTGGTGCCCTATTTGCATCACGAACATAAATTGGGTAAAGTTGGTCCCCCAAGTGCACAATGGTCGTGATAGTTTTAAAGTGTGTTTCGTGGCGTTGAAGGAGATGTTAAACATTTGCTGGAAAATCACAGCGAAGAAGGATCACAGCGTTTAGTTCTACTTTTCAATACAATAATCTCCACGTTTTCTCTTTAAAACAATCTGAAAATAGTTGGTCCCCCATATGCACAATGGTCATAAACCTGAAATGTGTTTCGTATTATATAATGTTAAAAAGTACTAGAATAAATAAATTAAACTTTTTCGTTTAAGACTAAAAGAGACTATTACTTTACCCAGTTGCACAATGGTCACCGTTTTAAAGTGTGTTTCGTGGCGTTTAAAGGAAAAATCACAGCAAACTAAGATCAAAGCGTTTAGCTCTGGTTTTTAATATAATAATCTTCATTTCTGCACTTAAAACAATCTGAAAAAAAGTTTGTCCCCCATACAGGGCGTCGATACGTGTTTCAGATGGGGGGGGGGGGGGTAAAAATAAAAAAAATAACAGGCCTTATAATAAAAATTCGGTGCGCGGAATACAGAATTAAGTGCGCGAAGCCCACCGAAAATTTCACCATTGTGTATATTTTATGGTACTTTTATGCTGGTCAACGGTTTTGCAGTGCTATCCAAAGCTTTTTAAACAAATCCTTATATTGCATATTATGAATTTTTAAATTTGTCAAAATTATGTCGGAAGGGGGTAAATCGATATGTTTGCCCCCCCCCCCAATATTAGCATTGGTGGGGCGATTGCCCCCCTTCCCCTCCTCCCCAGGATCGACGCTTCTGTCCCCATATGCACAATGGTCATAAACCTGAAATGTGTTTCTTATATGATGTTAAATATTAATAAAGTAAATCAATAACAAACACTTTCGAAGCTATTACTTCTTGATACATGCAAGATAACCAAATTTGGATGTTGGATTGTTTAGGTGTAGTTTTTACTTTGATGTAGAAATAAAGAAGATCCATCCAGATGTAGTTTTGAGCAAACAAAATTGTCCGACTCATCTTATCATCCTATTGTTGTGATCATGAATTAGTGATTTCTTTTTCCTCTCGTGCCTTTGTGTGCTGAAAATAAATCCAGTTTCTGCCTCAGTATCTCCAGTGTTGCAATATGTCCCGACTGTGAAGATGATGTTACTGGACAAGCAAAGCGGACAGGAGAATTGCTGCTGTGTGCTCTGAGTAACTTCGTTTCGCCCGGGGGAAGAGGGGGTACTCAGATTATAGTCGGACGGGGATCCCATACACATCTAAAAGTACTCTGCTGTTAATAGACACCCATGTCTAAGGGTAAAAAAAATGGGGGGGGGCGCTTTGGCGGCGCCAAACTTGAAAGCATATGATTGGCGCGGCGAAACGCGCCAAAAATTTGAAAAAAAATGGGAGCCATAGACACCATGTCTAGGATGTTTTTTAAATGAAAAGAAGACCATGTCAAGTTTTTATTTTTTTTAATTATCTTCCCCAGCGGCAATCAGGCCCGTATACTTAATATAAACTCCTCAAAAAAAGTTTGGAAATCTAAGTTTGATCGATTATATCTTCTGTTTCGTAGTAATAATCAACACAAGCTTGGTATCATCGGAAAGATTATTTAATTTTCCTTAAGATGATACCCTACTTGTTATGATCATGCCATCAGGAAAAGGGCAGTATTTTAAAATGTGGTGTAAAGTGTAAATTGAAAAGCTGCAAAATGACCAAATTTCGGTAAGTCACCCGATATTTCTTGTTGTTGATGAATGAGTTTTTCGATGTCTCGTTGGTTGTTATGCACTCTCATGTTAACATTGACATGGATTGAAAGAAACCCTGCACAAGTAAGCAAACAATAGCAACAACAACAACAACAAGAGAAACAACCCCAATAAACAAACATGTATGGGCATTTAAAAACTGAACATAAGGCATTTAATCTCACAGACCTTTCACGACATTAACACAAAGTAATAAAAAAAAGTGGCAGGGCCTTGATTTGCATGGATTTTTCATGTTAAACTTCCACATGGATCTTTGATTTCATCAATGTTCATTGTCGGGTGGATGACCCACGTTCCTGCACCACTGCCTGGCACTGCTTCCCCATGCTGTTGATGAGCTTTAATTCGTTGCTGTGGGCAGGGCGGGATGGCATTCCACTCGTCAATCAGTAATTGACGCAAACCTGCCAATGTCGTTACATTTGTGACTCTCTTCCGTACAGTCCGGCCGAGTTCATCCCACAAATGTTCAATGGGGTTGAGATCTGGGCTGTATGCAGGCCAGTCCATTCTCGTTATACCCTCTCTCTGAGAAAATCCATTCAAATCAAGCTCCTGCCACTTTTTTTATCACTATGTGATGTTAATGTGGTGAAAGATCCGTGAGATTGAATGTCTTATGTGTAGTTTTTTAATGCCCATACATGTTTTTTTTTACACTTTTTGTTGTTGTTGTTTGCTTACATGTGCAAGTTTTTCTTTCAATACATGTCACTGTTCAGATTAGAGTGCATAACAACCAACGAGACATTGGAAAACTCACTCATCAACAACAAGAAAAAAATTGGGTGACTTACCGAACTTTGGTCATTTTGCAGCTTTTCAATTTACACTTTACACCACATTTAAAGATGCTGCCCTTTCCCTGATAGCATAATCATAACAAATAGGGTATCATTTTAAAGAACATTAAATAATCTTTCCGATGATACCAAGCTTGCATTGACTATTAATACGAAACCGGAGATATGACCGATCAAACTCAGATTTCCAAACTTTTTTTGAGGAGTTTATCGTTACGGACCCCCCCCCCTCCCTGGGTCGTTTCGTTAATAAATATTGTTTTAAACATTGTTTTAAGCGATAATGACCATTTCAACGAACGAGAGACTGTTCGCAAATATCAAAGCTCGGAAGGAAGAATTACTCACTTTAAATCTTCGGCGGGTTGTAATGAAAATAGAAACAAGACAAAAGAAAACTTCAAGAAGAAGAAGAGGACGAGGAAGACGAAGAAGAAGAAGACGAAGAAGAAGAAGAAGAAGAAGAAGAAGAAGAAGGATGAAGCAGAAAAAGAAGAAGAAGAAGAAAAGAAGAAGGAAAAGAAAACAAGAATAGGAAGAAGTAGTATGGAAAGGACGAGGAGGGGATAAGAAGGTGAGAAGGAGGAGAAAGAGGAGGAGGGCAGGAGAAGTAGGAGGGCAGGAGAAGTAGGAGGGGAGAAGACGGAGGAGGGGAGGAGAAGAAGGAGGAGAAGGGGAGAAGAAGAACGAGGAGGATGTGACGAAGGAGGAGAGGGGGACAGGGAAGGGGAGGAGATGAAGAAGGAGAAGAGGAGGCAGGGGTGAGCGAGGGGGAGGGGTGGAGGAACTTAGAAAGTCGTTACGTGTGTTTATGGCATGTCATTCTCTGAACAAGAGAGTGTTCGCAAATATCAAAGGTCGGGAGAACGATTTGCTCAGTCTAAATCCTCAGCGGGTTGTTAAACAGGAATAATATATACAAAAAGAAACCTAAACGACAGTGGAAAGGAGAATACGGCTACCGATTAGAGATTGTGGCCTTCACTCCACATTATTATATGTAATGTACAGAAAGTCATATGACAGTAAATTTTTAAATGTTAGATATAGTAAACCGCCTTTAGAATTGCAAAGGAATAAGAAACTAAAACAAGTCCCGTGTAAAATGAGGGGGTATCCTTCTTATCACTGTTAAGAAGAAGAAGAAGAAGAAGAAGGTGATGAAGAAGAAAAAGAAGGAGGAGGAGAAGAAGAAGATGAAGAAGATGATGATAATGATGAAGAAAAGAAGAAGAGGAAGAAGAAGAAGAAGAAGGTGATGAAGAAGAAAAAGAAGGAGAAGAAGAAGATGAAGAAGATGATGATAATGATAAAGGACAGAAGAAGAGGAAGAAGAAGAAGAAGAAGAAGGCAATGAAGAAGAAAAAGAAGGAGGAGAAGAAGAAAATGAAGAAGATGATGATGATGGTGAAGAAAAGAAGAAGAGGAAGAAGAAGAGGAGGAAGGAGAGGAGGAAGGAGAAGAAAAGAAGAATATGGAGAAGGTTATGGGAAAAAGGAGGAGGAGGAGAAGGAAGAGGATGTGATGGAGGAGGAGAAGGAGGACAAGGAGGAGGAAATAAAGAATGAGAAGAGGAGGAGGGGTTGGGTGGAGGAACTTACAACGTCGTTACTTGTGTTTGTGGCCTGTAAATCTCCGAAGAGGCATTATCATACATAACTTTTACGTTTTGGCGTCAAATGCTTTATGCTTTCGTTGTCCATTGTATTACATGGGCTTAGTATGATCAAGTTTTCTAGCACATCATTTTTTGGCACTCAAAACAAAAATCAAAGTTTCCACATGCAGAAAATCCTTCTCCCGTTTAAGTATCTACAGTCTAGATACACCAAACGCGCATAGTACATGTATGTGAAATAATGAAAAGGAATAGATCTTTTAATCTAAATCACCGACTGCAACAAAGAAATCTCCATACTGGTCTGGTCATTGTTATATAGGAAGCAAAAAAATACAATGACGGCTATTAGGGCCTATATTTATGACTCGCGAGTTCAACTGGTGGCTTTTAGTTCGCCGGTTCTTTCAATTTTTGCTTAAAAAGAAAAAAAACACACTCATTCACAGTTCCTAAAAACGCGAATAAAGCGAATATAAGGCGGACAATGGATACACAAGTAGATGTATTTGATCCACGGCAACAGAGGAATCTGTACTAGCCATGGATTGCCTGACATAATGGAAACGTTTCTTGTTGGCACTGGCGTAGCCGTGGGGGTAGGGGCATAGTAGGGACATGTTCGTCTATTCAGCACCTAACCAAAAAAAAAAAAACTTGAAGAAAAGAACTCCAACGCACATACGGGTGCGTCGATCCATTTTTTGGCGGAGGGGGTTGGAAGTGTCAACATTTTCGGCGCGTTCGCAAGCAAAGTATTGAGTATTGTGTAAGAATATAGGCCTAATGGTTTTGTAGTGCCTTCCGCTATTTTTTAAAGATATCATTTTTCGATTTGGCAGCATTTTTTTCCGGGGGGGGGAGGGGTAGAGCAAACCAATATGTTTCTCCCCATATTTTCATTTGCGTGTTAATGAAATGTCAGAATTTTCGGCGTCCTGATCCTCCGCACGCGAAAATGCAATGTAGGCGAGCAATTTTTCGGCGCCGCAAAATTGGATAATGTGTCAGTTATGTGGTCTTATAGTGCCTTTCGGAGCATTTTAAACTTAATTATTCTTGCATTACGTTTTCGAAATTGTTAAATTTGTCCCTTGTTTACCCCCTCCACCAAATAATTTTATCTATTGTTAAAAAAATGTCAAAATTTTCAGAAATTGCAAAATAACCACTTTCCGCGCCGAAGCGCGGAGTAAAGGGGGTATTGTGTATGGATAGTAGTATTTTTAGATTAAGCTTAATGGTTTTATATAGTGCCTTGCGCTGAATTTTAAACATATTCTTCAATTAGGTTTAAAGAATTTTCAAACTGACATTTTTAATGCATTTAATTGTTTAAAATATTTAAAGTGTAATACTTTTAATGTATGAAACAAGAATCGGTATACTTTTAACTATTTTTTCATAAACAAACATACAAAGTTAGTCACTTTTGATCTGCCAGATACGTTACCACCGAGAAATACTTCCGGAAATGATTGATATAATTGTTTTTGCCTCATTACCTTCAGTGCTTTAGTCTGTCCCGACTGTGAAGATGATGTTTCTGGGTTATTAGGCAGAAAGGAGAATTGATTGCGGTGTGCTCTGAGTTGCTATTTCATTTTGTTGATAAAGATTACTCTAAACATTGTTATAGGCAATCATGACAATCTCAAAGAACGAAATAATGTACGCAAATAAAGCGCAGGAGGACGATTGCTCAGTCGAAATCTTCAGCGGGTTGTATTGAAAAGAGGAGTAAGACAAAATAAGCCTTAAGAAAAAGAAGAAAAAAGAAGAGGAAGACGAGGAGATGAAGAAGGATGAGGAGAAGGAGGTGGAGGAAGATGAATGGAAGAACTTGGAGCATCGTTACCTGTGGTTGTGACTTGCAGCAGCATTCCCCGAAATGGCATATCACAGGCGACTTTAACGTTTTGGTGTCAAATGTTTTGTGCTTTCTTTGTTCTAATACATCATTTTTGGCACTCAGAAAAGAAAAAAAGTAAATTAAAAAATTTGAAAATGCGCCCTTCTAGTAAATTTGATCAAGATTGAAATAAAGCTCATGCAAGCCTGCAGGTGGAGAAAATAAGAATAATATGGAGAAGATGAAGCAGGATACCATTGATGCACGTGCTTTATGATAGTACTTTTCCATATTATTCCCTTTATTTATGAACTAGATTATGTGTTCTACGTCAACGGTAGGAGGCAAAAGTCCCAAAATAATCATTTTCTGTTTTTGTATGATTCAAAATTGTCAAATTCTTAGTTTCACAATGATGCATAGCACTTGATATAAGCACACAAGAAAAGGGACAAACAACGTGACTTAAATCCAGGTTTAAGGTCAACGAAGTTCACAAAGAAATTAGCGTTTAAAGTTGCACCATAATTTAAACTGAGACGCGATATGCCACGCTCTTGAATTGGTGACGAAGTCCCAAATAGTCCTTAGCAACAGTGGCGTAGCTAGGATTTGTTCAGCGGGGGGGGGGGGGCAGGATGTTACTGGGTTATTGGGCGGAAAGGAGAATGGATTGCGGTGTGCTCTGAGTTACTATTCATTTTGATAATAAAGATTATTTTAAACATTGTTATAAGCAATCATTACAATCTCAACGAATGAAAGACTGTACGCAAATAATAAAGTTCAGGAGGACGATTGCTCAGTCGAAATCTTCAGCGGGTTGTATTGAAAAGAGGAGTAAGACAAAAATAAACCTTAAAGCCCAAGTTTAATTTTGGGGATTTTTTTTTATTTGAAAGCTCCATGCCCAAAAGTCATATCTCAGCAATAACATATTCTGAATGTCTTTAGTTTTTTTTTAAATTAATTAATAAAAAAAAATTCGGGGGGGGGGGAAGATGAATGGAAGAACTTGGAGCATCGTTACCTGAGTCTGTGACCAGCATTCCCCGAAATGGCATATCACATGCGACTTTCACATTTTGGTGTCAAATGTTTTGTGCTTTCTTTGTTCATGAAATTTTGTAGGGGCACCCAATCCTAGTTCATTTTTTCCGGTCACGCTAGCCGCCGAAAACTCGCTGGGGGGGGGGGTGATTTTTTTTCCTGTCATAAATTTTGTTGGGGGCACCTGGGGGGCATACGAAATTTGTGGGAGGGGCCCTAAGTCCCCATAGCTACGCCCCTGCTTAGCAACCTGAGTTTTGCGTGCGTAAAAAAGTTCGTAATTGTCATAGTGGTATATTGTACTCTTGTTCAGTTAGTTCAAAATTTCAAATTTATTTATTAATGTTTACATTGGAAAGTTTAAAGATTTACGTGACAGAATAAACCGGAATTGCGGCTAACCTGCAACCGTTCGGACCAAAATTTGTCGCTATAAACATAGCAATCTTTGACTGCAATATTTTGAATGAAATTCATTAGGTAAAATAGTTCTTTCATAGTTTTTTATATTGCTGATGTCCTAAAACTTAAAAATAAAATAAAAAATAAAACACTGTATGTTAACGCTACAACCCAGATCTCGCCGTATGTTACTGTAGCCGTTTGCCACAATACAGCAGTTTTGTCATCCTTTTTCATTTAATATGTGAAAATATTGCTTTAGCTTTCACTTACGTACGTTTATGTAAGAATTGCTGTGGACTAATAATCATGTGAGATGGTTATTTGTTATTTCAGGAAAGCAATAGTTATGTAGTTCGACCGTTTTATAGTTTTTCATATTTAAACGCAACGCCTTTCTTGGCAGAAAAAAAAAAACTTCCATGGCAATTAATACAAGGCATAATACATAGGACCAGAAGACTATCCTACCACTAGTGAATCGTCTTCTGCAGCCATGTTGCCTAGTGTTCCTGAAACGGAGATAGGCGCCGCCCGATGTTCCACTGAGGAGCGGGACGGGTTTAACTTCACTTTCATTATACACGGAATCCTTGTGTGCTCACTGGGATTTTAAATGATGTTTGTTTTTGCTGGTAAAGGTACGAGATGAACTTGTGTAGCATGGGTCTGTAAGTTTCGCATGGATCAGAGAGTCAATGCCTCCTAATTGTAATTCAAATCAATGACACTCGGTGGACCTTGCACAAAAACGTTTTAAACGATCTTTACAGACAGGGGATTATACCGGGACGCACAGCGTGCCCAAGACCTGGGCATATTGTTCTTTGTCAATAGGCCGGACCCACTTTACCAGCGTTCTAGCAAACTAACATAAAGAAAAAAATCCCCGTGTTCAGTGTCTGGATGATGACACAATGCTTTCTTCAATTATTTCAAACATGAGATGCAAACCAACGTGAAAAAGGAAGCACGAATAATAATTCACGTCTCCCTATGGCCGGGTTAGCGTGTACTTTTAACAAATCTGCGATGGCATCTGTGCTGGATTGTTGAAAGAGAGATTACGGATTTTTGTTCTTAGAATTTCCCTTTACCATTCCAAACTAAAAGAGAGAATTCGAAACAATTACTATGTCAACCACCAACCAAAGTAAGGAATACTGCGTCATCGGGAATTGAAAAGCATGGGACACGCGGGCATTGGATAACAGGGGAATTAAAGGAACTACAACTTCAAAACTGGCAGTTAGTCAGGTAGGTCAATAGTTGGGGGTTGTTTCAGGCATATTTATCAATAATAATAAAAAACTACAACACTTGTTCTTTCTAGTATTTTTTTTTTTTACTATTGATAACTATACCTAAAACAAAACCAAATTTACATGTTGGACGTCTGGAACCCCATTTGCGTTACGAACATATATAAACTGGGTAAAGTTGGTCCCCCACGTGCACAATGGTCACGGTTTTAAAGAGTGTTTCGTGGCGCTGAAGGAAATTTTTAACATTTGATGAAAAAGTCACAGCGAACAAGGATCATACCGTTTAGCTCTATAGTCTTCAATATAATAATCTTCATTTTTGCACGAAAGACAATCTGAAAAGAGTTGGTCCCCCATATGCACGATGGTCATAAACATGAAGTGTGTTTCTTGATATATGACGTTAAATATTAATAAAATAAATAAAAAAAAGATAACCATGCTTCTTTTTCAACTACTAGAGACTATTACCGTATAGATGAATATACCCGAAACAAAATCAAATTTAGATGTTGGACATCTGTTCCCCCATTTGCATTACAAACATAAACTGTGTAAAGTTGGTCCCCCAAGTACACAATGGTCATGATTTTAAAGTGTGTTTCGTGGAGATAAAGGAATTCTTTAATATTTGATGAAAGAATCACAGCGAACAAGGACCACCGTGATTGATTCTATATAATTTTATATATAATAATCTTCATTTTTGCACTAAAGACAATCTGAAAAGAGTTGGTCCCCCATATGCACAATGGTCATAAACACGAAATGTGTTTCTTATGATATGATGTTAAATATTAATAAAATAAATCAAAAACACAACCTTTTTCGTTTGCGACTGCAAGACATTATTACTTATCTGTAAAAAATGCATCAAACGAAAATAAATCTAAATGCTGGATTTCGGCCCCCCGTCTGCGCCATGGACCTAAACTGGCCCCCCAATTGTAAGGATAGAACGGGTCCAGAAACTGGTCCCCCATCTGCATGATAGGCTTGTGTGTGTGTGTGTGTGTGTGTGTGTGTGTGTGTGTGTGTGTGTGTGTGTGTGTGTGTGTGTGTGTGTGTGTGTGCGGTAGTGTGTCTGTGTCTGTGTGTCTGTATGCGCGTGTTTATGAGTCTGTCTGCCTGTCTGTGTTTCTCTCTGTGTGTGTATGTGTGTTTGTTAATATACCAGAGCTACATTACGAGGTGAGTGATATTGTGGGATAAACCCCACGACTTAACAAAAACACGGTTATTACATGTAATGAATAAGAATAAGAATAATATGTAATGAATAACACACACACACACACACACAAGCCTATC
>JZLH01S0428860.1:34533-44885 GCA_001188425.1 Eucidaris tribuloides
AGCTACAGTCAGGGTTGGGTTTCTTCCTGAAAAACTAGTTTTTCCGGGACAGCGGAAAAAATGGAAGAAACCCCTTTTTCCGGTTTTTACCGGAAAACACTGGAAAAAACTGGAAAAAACCTCCAAACAATATTTTCAGGCCCAATAAATGATATGAAATGCTGTAATTTTAGGAGAATTACATTACAACAAAATAACTGGCAACAACATATTTAACAGACAAGAAGAAAAAAAAAACTTCTTGCCACAATCTAAATCCAAGAAATTAATATTTTGAAATACAATAATTACATGTATCCTTCCAAACGATCTCTAATAAAGTGCACATAAGCAGTGTATACTAGTATGCACATGAGCTGACATGGATCTGTTTCATGTAAAGTCTTGCATAAATGTCCTAAACTCTATTTATTCATTGTTTTATTATTCAGCATCACGGTATAATTTTATTTTCCTAAAAGCAACCGACACATCTTTGGCATCCACTTTGCATGTTTAACTACTTAGCTTGTTTTCATATTTAAAGCACAAGTTTAGTTTTAGGATTTTTTTTATTTGAAAGGTTTATGTCCAAAGGTCATATCACACCAATAGCAGATTCTGAACATCTTTAGTTTTTTTTTAAATGAATTAATGAAAAATCTTGGGGGGGGGTACCCCCAAGATTTTAGACTATATTTTATATTATAGCATCCAAAGGGTTAATAAGGTATTAAGGTTATCTGAATTACACCTCATCAGAAAAAGCAGACTCTGATCTTTCTGTACAATTTAGCTAACCTTAACACCTTATTAACCCTTTGGATGCTATAATGTTAAATTTAGTCAAAAATCACAGTCTAAAGCCACATTTATGAGGCGTTACCACATCACTTTGCACAATATTTATAGATCAGTGTTTTCCCACACCAGATGACATTTTCAGTTTTTTGCTCGTTGTCTCAATTTTTACCATTCTTTCAGACTTGATGACCTTCTAGTTTGTTCTTGTTGCCAAATCCTTCGTATGCCACTGGTTTTCGTCCTGCTCACTAAGATTATACCATGGTGCCATCCCTGATTTATCTCCATGTATGTTGCTCAATTTTTGCACCCCCATAATCCATGAACACTTTGACCTCTTAAAATGTCTGGAAATATTACAAACTGCAAAATGTTGAATAAAACAAATATATGACTCGGGGGGGGGGGTATAAGGCTAATCGTCAATTTTGGGGGGTCTACTGAGCTTCCCTGACTGAGCAACACTTTTGGGAAATTTGGGTACCTGGAGAGCTGAACTCAGGGACTGAAGGGGGGCGGGGCGAGGTCATCAAAGCAGCACATCCCTGTACCATAATACATACAGTGCACCCCCCCCCCCCCCCACCCGGGGGTATGATGTTGGTCAGTCAATTTTCATCAAATATTCATCATTTTTCTTTTAGTTTTATCTTTTTTAGGATTCAAAATCAAAAGTATATTTACCATGATTCATAAATCAACACAACTGAATTTACAACTATTTTGAAATCTAATGAGTTAAAGTTACTTCCAATCCAAATGAAAAAATGTCTGAATACAAAAGATAATTGATAGCCCAGTCTAGTCTAGATCTACATCTACATTGCTCAATTTTCCCTACCAATAATCACCAGCCTCATACTTGATCTTGTGCTTAATTAGTTACCTCGTGTGATCTGTGGTTAAGCTTAACCCCTTGGGCTCGATGCTATACGGCACGGTTGTTCCTTGAGAGACGACACGATTTGCATATGCTTGATTTTGAAGGGAATATAAACTCACATTTTCTTATGAAATTCTACATTGAATATTTATTTTCATACTTTATGTTGGTCAAAAATGTGTAATTTACGGGACAAACACATTAAGCAATCAAACTCTACCGTTTATACAGTGTTTGACCGTAAATTTTTGTCACATTTTCTGGGCTTCTGTAGAAGCCCGTCGTCTCTGAGTGTGCAATGCACTGGGCTTCTATACAAGCCCGTCGTCCCCAAGGGGTTAACTTATGAAGACAGTTTAATGTTGCTGCAATATGCATTTCTCATAAACCTCAAAATATCTTATAGATCTACACGTTGTAATGCCTGGGTTACATAGCCTTAATTAAATAAACACACGAGCTGCCATTATTCCCCCATAAAGTGCAGAAATCATTACACATCTGGGTAGCATTTCATGAAGAGTTTTGTCTGTGATTTTCACTGACAACTGTTAAAAGCTACTAAAATCCTATATCCTTACATCTGATTGGCCAAGACTGAGCAAATTATTTGTCAGTGATGAGCAAATTTGTCTGTGAAAATCCGACAAAATTCTTCATGAATTGCTCCCTGGGCCCTGCCCTGCTGTGTCAAAGATTCCCCGACAACATGCACATCGCAGGCACAGTCACAACCTGAGAAATATTTTGACATTGTTGTCATTGACATTGACATTTTCATTCATTGTTTCGTTTGCATTTTTGAAATAATTATTAATTATGCAGCCAGTGCACTGCCGAGTGGATTCTGAAGACTGATTTTTTTTTTCCTGAAGATGAATAGGCACTGTTGTGACTGTGCCAGCTTCAGATTCATTATTCATTAAGTTATAAAACCATGGTTATCAACAACAAAACCACAGTTTGTTTGTTGCATGCATGGAGCCGATCGCTGCGGGCGCGGCGTTAGCTGCGACGCGCTACGCACGATTTCCTGGGCGCTGGGCCCTGCACTGACTGCCTGGAGATGGAACGAACGAGCTGATTGATGATGAATGAATGCCGATGGCCTCACCTTATCCGAACTCAAATCGGGATCGTCTTGGCACAACCTGCATAGAAATGACTTAGGATCTCGACAAAGCGTCGTTCTCGTCGTTAGAAAGTATGTTCCACCCACGTTAAGTCGAACCCATTTCGATTTTGACGCACAATGTGCGTTTTCGAACCCATTTTCAACACCGTTTACACAAATTTCGTCAGTGTCCATTGTGTGTGTAGCACCATTCGCTTCCTTCCCGTTCGTCGCCATTTTCCACATTTTGTTGAGTTGTTGAGAGAACGCCCTCAACAGGTGAATGAACTTGTATGATTAGCGGAGCGAGCGCTGCGAGCTAGACCGAGGCAAATGTTTAATTTAAGCAACGTATATCCGGCGTACTAGTCTGTGATTCTTACCACAGAAAATGAATAGATAGCCCATTCTCTTGCAAACACAATTATGAGGTCTGCATACCACAAAAAAATCGCAATCTGACTTTTACAAAATGACTGACAGGACTGGTAGGCCTATCAAACTGAGTGTGATTGGTGCTATCCATGGAGGTAGAAAGAACCTGCATGGTGCCATCTACCATGTATCCACAAAGATAGAGACATAGAGTTATGAGTTTACAAACATACTTCTAATCAAAATTAGTATGTTGTCCCCCCCCCCCTTCGATTTGTAAAAAATGATATCAAAATATTTTTTCCAATTTTGTTTGCACTTTTGATAGGTTTTGTATTTGGAAAACTTATTCAAAGGATAATGTGAAGAAAATATATTATCAATCTTTGATAATATGGATGAGGGGGACTTCAAAGTCACATTTTCCACTTTTTAACAATATATATGTATCCTTGGGGCGCGAGGGTATTATCATTTCGCCTTTGTGTTTTCCGCCCCCCCCCCCCCCCCAAATCGTCACATGAAATCTCCGCTCCTTCCGTTTTCTGCATGAACCCCACAAATTAAAGCTGCAGGTCTGGAGCACCCGAAAATAAAATGAATTAACATTAATACTATATATATATATTTATCATTTTGTGACCTTTTTGGTCTGTTTTTACATAGTAGGAGGGGATAATATATACATGTATAATTTATCCTTATTGGTTTGTGTTTCTACGAACTTGCAAAATGCAGATTACTTTTATCCGAAAATACTGTATAACACCGCCTGTACATTTAACCCTGAGATTATTACGTTCGACAAAGATCATCTAAATTGGTGTTGTATTTTGGATTGATTGATTGATTGATTGATTGATTGATTGATTGATTGATTGATTGATTGATTGATTGATTGATTGATTGATTGATTGATTGATTGATTGATTGATCAATCGATCGATCGATCGATTGATTAATTGAGTATACAAAGAAACCAAGTCATGATAGCATGATCTCCCATATTTTTTTAAGGTTTAGGTTTAGGTTCAACACCTACAATGAATTAAAATGGAAACTTCGGTTTTAGATATATCTATAGTAGTTCAAACATGGATGGATCAAATTGCACTTTTTGAAACAGATTTCATGAAATTGACTGTCTTGCAAAATCATGGACACATGGTGCACTGCCTTCAGTCTATTTCACAGCGCACGGCGCCAAAATGAGTTGAATATTCACTCTCATATAGAGTGAATACAGTTTTGACTTTCGTAAGAGTGGTAATCAAGAATTTACCCACTTAAATTGGAGTAGATTTGACCCCAAGTTTGAGTCGATTTTCATGAACAAAAATAATCCCTGATATTGACTGTTTGAAAGATTGGCCTATAACTTCCCCAAACGAAGTGATCTCAAATATCAGCCGCTGATATGTACATGTATAGTACCATGGGGCGTCGATCCACTTTTCGGGAGGTCAAAGTGGGAAAAAATATCAAAAATTTTCGGCTCGAAGCGCGCCGAAAAAAATGAAAATTGTGTATGTTTAATAGTAATTTTATGCTAAGGTAAATGGTTTAGTCGTGCTTTCTAGCGCTGTTTAAACATATCCTTGCATTACTATGAATTTTTCAAGTTGTCAAAATCATTGCGGAGAGGGAAAATTGATATGTTTGCCTCCCCCCAATATTTTCATTGGGGTGACGACTGCCCCCTTGTCATCCCAGGATCGACGCCCCTGTATAGTACATTAATGTACTAAAATGTGATGAAACTTTTTTTTAATGAAATAAGATGCTTATCCAACTGCCATTAGAATAAATCTTACAAATACGAGCTTTGATCACGATTTATTTGTAAACTTCTGTAATATTCCCGAACTCTGTGGCATACGGGTGCACGGGTGCACGTGCTTGCTCCCCCAATCGGCTGCCCCTCCCCCCCCCCCTCAAAAAAACCCCCAAAGGTTAGCAAAAGGACCCCCCCCCCCACGAAAAAAAAAATAGCGCGAACCAAGATAGAAATTGTACTGAGTGCACTTTTCAAATGACTTATCAGCGTATGTCCTTAAGTTCATCAAATTCGTTCTTTTATTTAAAACTTCCGCAACTGAGTACCCCCCAATGACTTGACCCACTGTACGGCACAACCCAAACTTCCTGTAATCCTAATCTTATATTAGACTGCCCTTTATTTCTAAGAAATTTGTAAACGTTATACCCTAATACTATAGTCTCTAGGCATCCAGTGTATAGTTTTTGTGTATGGTGAATATGAATTTTGGACATAGGTGTGTGTGTGTGGAGGTGGGGGGGGGCTATGTAAAATTTTATGAAGTTCATGTTCATTGTTGATAACATGTAGGCCTATTAACGTATTGTACTGGGTCTGACTAGTATTCAAAACAAAAACAACGACGTTGCCATTTTTTTCTGTTGACCTTTGGTGACCTTAACACAAGGTCAAATGTCAAAGTGGTCATACATCATCCAAAGTATATCGACCTTGGTATCAAAATGTGGCAAATTTCACAAGGAACAAGTAGTATGATGTTTATTTTGTTATTTGCCCCCTTTTGGGGGTTATATGCAAATACTCTATACTGACAGAAAATAATATGCATAAATTTGCGTTTATCCAGCCTAGTCCAAGCTAGAGACCATGCACGGAACCATCTTTTGTAATGTTTTTTGATGGATTCTAATCGATTCGAGGGTGCTGATTCCAAATCCGATGGGTGCCAGACCTGAAACCTTGAGCTTTTTTGGAAAAACGTAAAAACTCAAAATGACCTTCAAAACCATTAAAAAGGACGCCAAGTTCACATTATTGTACACATTTAAGGAATCTTTTTCAACATATAGGCCTACGCTCAAGGATTTGGGTCTGGCATGCACCCATCGGATGATCGGATGTATAGCAAGAAAGCAAGCCGGGAAGCAAGCTATAGCTCCTAAGTCACCATAGCTAGGGTAACCCATGACAAGCGTAACTTGCCAACTAGACGCATACAACATGAGCGCGTATGCGCGCATTGAGTAATAAACACAGCCGAAGCAACATTATTTATCTACCACATACCAAAATGAAAAAATTAATATCAGTGTTCACATAAACGAATCAGATGTCCCTTGAAATTCCACTAGCATTAATATTTCTATTCAAAAGAGATTATATGCAGAACTGTAAAAATGGAATTATTTTGGCAAATTCAAGCTATCTTCAGGTGACAGAGGTTGTCTTTTGTCCTTTATGACGTTCACGGGATGCGCGCGTTATGCGCTTATAAAAGCACCGCGCCGTCTTAGTAAACAATAGTTCTTGCTTGTGTTTACGAGTTACAGAGCTTTCTATTGTCGCTATCTTTATCGGCATTAGTTCTTGCTTTCGATAGTTAACTAGAATATAATAGCTTAGCGACTTTTGGATAAACAATGGGTTGTAATCAATCTAGAGTGCATCCCTATCCCGGTCCAGATGGACATGAAAATGAGAACGTTCGTCGTTGGCGATTTTTGAGACGAAACAAGGTAAAACAAAACTATCAAAATAATTCACAATATTTACAGCTGATTTAGCAACTAGATGTTTAAAATTTGGATTTATATGAATTGATCGATTTTTAAACAACATCTTTGACTATTTGTTTTGTTTTTCTTATGTGTGTAGGTCACGCCGATACACATTCAGGTGTTGCCCCATAACACTGTTGCGTCATCTCTCAACGCGCAGGACAACGCGCAATCGTCCCAAGCGCGTTTCATCCTGAATGACCGCGTACATCCCGAGGACGGTGACGTGGCATCCAGTGTAGCGTCCGGTGTGGCCTCCAAGGAAACGCCACCATGTGATGCTGTAGATCCAGTCGAAGCACTCCTAACCAATGAGGAAGACAATGACGTCAGTGATGACGATCAGCAGCCGTACAACCAAGCCGAAGTAGATGAGGAAATTGAACGTCTTCTTGAACCAGGTAGGCCTACAAATGATAATGATGATGATGATGATGATGATGATGATGATGATGATGATGATGATGATGATGATGATTCTGATGATGGTGGTTGTGCTGGTGGTGGTGGTGGTGGTGGTGGTGATGATGATGATGACGATGGTGTTAATGATGATGATGATGATGATGATGATGTTGGTGATGATGGTGTTGGTGATGATGATGATGATGATGATGATGATGGTGGTGGTGGTGGTGGTGGTGTGGTAGTGTGATGATGACCACAATAATAATGATGATGAGGAGGAGGAGGAGTGATATTGATGTTGTTGCTGTTAGTACTGATGATGAATAATGAGGTTGGGGATGATGATGATGATGATGACGACAAGTTATGTAACCAGTGGTATCAAATGCTATAACTGGGTAAACGGTTTTCTTATAGAATGTTAACACTGTTCACTTGGCCTTAAACAAAATACATTAACTAGTAATAAGTTTTAATTTTGGTGCCTTGTATTTGTATCATTCAACTTGTTTGTTGACAGATCTCACATTCTCTTGCAAATCCCTAGCAACCTCCTCCTCAAGTAATAAGAGCAGTAGCTCCACGAGGAAGCCTGGTGCTGGCTCCTCACAAACACTCGGCGGCCAACGACCATCCGGAATGATAACCAGACCCCAGACGCGATCAGGAGGCTTATCCTACGAGTATTTCGACTCCAGGGATGGCTTCGAAGTTCTGAAGAAGCCTCCTGCTCGTCTGGCCAGGACCCGTCCCAAGATGAGCGCGGAGGAGATGAGAGAGCATATCAAGGAGAAGATGGACATGGCTCGAGAACGTCGACAGGTATTTTAAAAATGAATTAAATTAATTGATTGAATAATCAATTGGGTAATTTAAGAATGAAATGCAGATTAATGGTTATACTTATAACTTTTAAATTATATCATATAAGTTACTTATTTAAGATTAAATTTTAAAATACACGGACCTATTCGGAGACTGGCGATTCCAAACATTCTATCATGTCAGACAACTAAATCACAGCGCTAGCGGTACCAACCGAACACTTGATTTGATTTCAGGTGAACAAATCAGCACCATGGATTAAATATCGAACAATTTAATCTTCAGTGAAAACAATTCCTAATATCAAATATAAATCATGCACTGAATATGAAGTGAGTCAATTTTGTGATAAATGAACCATAGGATGCTGTTATCAACAAATTTGAGAACTTAAGTCTTTACTGTCTACAAAAGTATTGTAAAGACCTCGCTCCAAAGTCTGACCATGCTAACCTAAATCCATTCATCTATCTTCCATACAGTTCATCGAGACGGAGCGACGCGTCAAGTCGATGGAGAAAGAGATCAAGGCGTGCGAGGTTCGCCAGGAAGCCATCCTTAGATCCCAGGGCGCAGGGCAGCAGTGATCTCTTCCTTCGAGCTTCGCTACAAGAGAGGCGAGGAGAGGGCTATGAAATTGATGAACGAAGGACTTCCAAAAGTTCTTAGATTCAAGGGCGCATGGCAGCAGTGATCTCGTCCACCGAGCTTTGCTGTAAGAGAGGCGAAGATAGGGCTATGCATTATTGATGATGATCAAGAGAAGGATTTCCAGAAATTCTTAGATCCAATGGCACTTGACAGCAGTGATCTCGTCCGTCGAGACGGGTCAGTCGAGAAGTCCAACGAAGGGTTACATCGGGAAGGGCATCCGGGACATAGGCATTTGTTCCGGCGACAATTGCTCCTGGGACATTCGCCCCTAGAAATATAATCGCGACAATAACTCCAAAGACATTTGCTCCGGCGTCAGTTGCTCCGCGACAATTGGTCCGACGACAATTGCTCCTGATTGACAGAAGATGAAAACAGCTTGTTAACAGTGAATTTAAGGCCTACGGGGCTCCTAGCTGGAGTGAGGAACATGATCGTGCAGGTTGAGTACGCACAAACGAGACTCATTATCAGCGATCACACCAAAAAAAAAATGCCAATGGCACGACTTCTAACATGATAATGACAAAGTGGAAACTTAACATCAACAGCAAGACTATCTGGCAGAAAGTAACAAGCCTCGCTTTAAGCAGATCAGTAGACCACCTCTTTAAAGTCTCATAGGGACCGGCGATTGAGTATAAGGGTATATGCATGTGGAGTCCATGGCAGTGTATGGATTTCCTTCATGGGACGATGAATGATCTTGCCGCTTTAGCTCCACGAAGACCTCTGGCCAGTATAGCATTGTGGATCCCATGATTATAGGAAAGACCTGAATCTATGACTGTCAAATCGTTAATCGTATATACTGAAACAATAGTGGATTGCGTCTTTTCCCATTAGGTGCCATAATCTTTGTTGTTTTGGAAACTTATTTTTTTGGAAACATATTTGAATGCACAGGGCGCAAAAATACAAAATTAACCATCTATGAAAATGAATGTATTAAAATGCAGAAATACGGGAGGCATTGTTTATATATTTGTTTATTTTGCTCGTTTGTCCTGATTCGCCATTGTTGATTTTAGACTGATTAATTGATTCAATGTGCCGGTAATTGATGAATCATTGACTGATTGATTGATTGATTGATTGATTGATTGATTGATTGATTGATTGATTGATTGATTGATTGATTGATTGATTGATTGATTGATGCATTGATTGATTCATTCATTCATTTTAAGTTGCGGGTCAATGTTTGATATCCGAGTCTACCAATTGCGAGTTGGTTGATGGTGTATATCAGTTTAGAAATATCCAACGGTTGTATACTAGTATACATGTTATTTATAAAAAAAATCCCAAAAAAACAAAAATCAACAGATTTACACCTTTTTTCACTTGTTACGTCAAAGGCACAATCCCTGTTTTGTTGTGTTTGCATTATGTTTAGTAGGATAAATTATGTGAAGTTCGAATTGTCCCGATATGTACAAGTAGATTTCAAAGTTCACACACACACACACACACACACACACACACACACACACACACACACACACACACACACACACACACACACACACACACACACACACACACACACACACACACACACACACACACACACACACACACACACACACACACACACACACACACACACACACACACACACACACACACACACACACACACACACACACACACACACACACACACACACACACACACACACACACACACACACACACACACACACACACACACACACACACACACACACACTAACGAACTAACGTACTA
>JZLH01S0428876.1:8041-22360 GCA_001188425.1 Eucidaris tribuloides
AATTTCAGTCAGACAGTGCTAAATCACTCGAAAAAATAAGTTTTCGGTCGAAGGGTGCCCGCGAAGAAGATAAGCGGCGCGTACGGCGCGCACTAAATCGTCCAAATGACCTGACAATATAGAAGCTATTAAATCAAGAATCATTTCGGAGCATTTTTATTTTTTGACGCGCCCGTAGCAGGCATGTGAGAAACGCGCAGCGCACGTGGTTTAGACCAAAAATGACCCATGACCTGAACTTGACCTTGCCAAGTTGGGTTGTTTCTATTTCGGATCCACCGGCTCGAGATATTGCAAATATAGTTAACTCTAGCTTTGTTCACAAAATGACGTTCATAGATGCGTCACAGATAGTCTTTGACATTTGACTAAGATACCATGTGCCGCAGTATTGGACACAGTGAATAAAACATATTTAAGTTACAAGATGAATGACGATGGGCGTTAATGAAATATCGTCTGAATCAAAAAGTGGACCAGAAGAACACAAATAAAGACAAGAAGAATAGATTCGTACACGTCTATGGTGAATCACCGCAGTACGCGCGGGATCACACAAAAAAACAGCGTCTTGTTACTCAAGAGCCATGGAAAGACAGACCGTAATGCATAAACAGACAGATGTAAAACCTCAACATACCGCATGAACCAAAATCAAAGATACCATTGGAAAATTAACTAAAGTAGGACCAGTTCACAAATGTAATTCAAATTTTAGTGGTTAACTTTTAACAATGGGTTGTCCTGAACAACCTGCAAAGCTTGCCGGATGCCTTCGCCGACATAGCAAACAACAAATGTATGGCAAGTTGGATTCGCAGGTTTTGAATTATCTCTATTATAATAACAGGTTTGCGAATAGCCTTGTTTCTAGGACCCCAATGAAGAAATCATGCATAAATTTGCTACATTTGTGAATTGGTCTATTGAATGAGGCGGTCAGGATATGCGCCGGATAACAAATAATCATTGACAATTGGGTACAAAATGGCAACCTTCGTTTTCCGGAAAAGGCGAAGAGAAGAACAAAGCGACAGAAGAGATGACAACAGAATACAGAAAGATGACATGCGTCACAGCAGGAGAGATATATGATGTAGTGATAATGCTCGAATATTTTGCACACTACCTGTACAGAGGTATGGATCAGGCATAGATAATTTAGATGTAGTATTCTCTTCCGTGTTGGCTTATGCGAAATCAATAATAAAATGTACCTTGCAAGCAGCAGTGTTTGCTAATGTCTAGTATGCAGTACAATTGCATTTATTATGAAACTCTTTTAGTGACCTACGGTCAGTGAACGGGAAGTGTGAGGACTGCGGCAGTATCAGCTTGTATGGCTTGTTTCCGGAGTTCCATGGCATCGGCGAAACATATTTTATTCAATACCGCTGACAATCTGTGTTCAACCGCACCAAGAGATAAATTGGCCTTTGGTTCCTATCTGCCTTGTTATGTCTAAATCCTTGGTACGACGAACTGGCCCTAGTATGATTGGCATATTCACCGTAGGATCAAGTAGACAGACACGCTGTATTGTTATTGTTGATTTTTTGCTACGCAAAATAGTGGTAGCAAAATTCGGTAATTCAAAGGTCTACATAAGGAATTGGAATCAGATTTAATCAGGCCCTCGCGCTGTTTGCTCGGCTGGGCTCGCTTCGCATCGCCGTTAATACAGGCGAGGCGCTTTCGTGAAAAGGCCTACCTCACCTGCCAGAATTTCTGCCCATCAGGGGTGTGGAATGCAGAGGAGTCTCCCCTGATATTCTCCGAGAATCAGATCAACTCTGTGTTTTTGCTGTAATTCATGAAATATAGTGGTGTTGCTTTACATTTTTTGACCTACTTCTCCAAGGATCTTACCCTGGACTAGCCTTCCTGTTGTAGACATGCCACAAGCAGGAAACAGTATTGACAGTAACGCTCTATGAATTGTGTACTAAAATACTGCTATTTGAAAGCGTGTACACATTACTTAAACTACAAGTGCAAAAACATCATAAAGGCCACCGTATATGCCTCTTATTACAGAGCTGTAGGCACTCTCAATGTATTTACTGGCAGGTGAGAAGTCTTTCCGATCTTAACTGATATCTTCAGGATACATAATAGTCTATATTAAAAAGATTTCGGCCTTGAGAGTTTCCAATCGCGTCGAGAAAGAAAAAGGTATTTTTCGCCCAGCCTAATGAACAATATGAATTGCTTAGGTGCTAGAGCAACTCTTTAATTATCTGCGAGGCTGGCCTCATCCAGTCGAAACCGAGACCGTGACATGAATTGACGACGAGACTGAGACAAGGCTGCTTGCTATGGTGTTATCAAATAATTAATAGTTACGGAGCAGATTCTGAAAAACGGCCTGATAGTGACTTTCGTGCAACCCACACTACATCTCAATTCTGACCCGATAGGATGTAGAATAGACCCTATAGAACAACGCTATGGTACCTTGTATATCAAATTGTGTGTATCACTCAAAAGTTATAGGCCTTTGAACTGTAATTAGGACACTTCGCCAGATATATCAAAAATATAGAAGTAATCTCAAAATAATGTGTTGTATCTTGTGCTGTTCAGGATGAAATCTCCTAAAAATGACATGAAAGATTAGAATTAATATCTACTTTCAGTTGCATAATATATTTTTACACATGACCCCCTTGATGACCCCACATTAAAGGTGAAAAGACCAAATGTCAAATTATACCGGGTGGCTAGAGAGAATGCAACACCTGCCATTGTTAATTTCTTCAACATCATTGGCCAAATGATCTGATGTTAATGTCATTAGTTAGAACATCTTTTCGGCAACAAAATGATACCATGTTCATTGATTTTGAATAAGGCATTTGGATCCTAGGGCATTTTTCTGAACCAATGTTGATTCCCAAATTTGCGACTTCTGTACATACAGCATCCACTGAACACCAAGATATTTTCTCAATGCGGAGTTCCATAGAGATTATGCTGGCAGACAATAGGCATATCACTGCCCTTTCATTGTCATTGAAATTTGACTGCTATGGCACACCTACCTGATGCGAGCATGTGGTCCGCGGATCGAATTTGGGAACGACATGGCCGCAGGAAAATGCCCCTGATTTCAAAAGGCAATACTGTATAAAACCCGGTATTTATGATATCATTTTTTGGGAAAGAATGTTCTAACCATGAAAAAAAAACAGTGATATTTTGTCAATGATAGTGACGATATTCACGATCGCATGTGTTGCATGCTTTCTGGGCCTGTATAATTTTGGTGAAGTAATTTTCTCTTTAGTCAATTTTCTTCCAATAAGTGCTCAAATAATTGTATTATACTGTATAATTGCGTTTGTTAAAGTAATCTTCATAGTTAGTGTTTAATATGTTTTATAAGAAATTGTATAATATTCTGAAAATTACATGATAATTTCTGAACCTAATTTAAAAGGTTAAAGCTTATATATCAATATACGATGCGAACCGAAATTACAATAATGAGACGATGTATTGTTTACCCAAATATATCCAAGATTTGAGTAGGGAAGGCACACATCTGTTAGTGGTAGAGATTCCCAATAATTGCATTATCAGTCACTGTTTCCTTTGAAATTAAAAGACAAACTAGCTGTGATTCTTTAAGTAGTGAGGAGCAATTTGAGCAAATTCAGGAAAACAGTTTTGGGAGCTTGTTTCCGCGCACATCCGCAACAACAATGATTTTCCTTCGTGCAATAACACCAGGCATTCTGTGCCCTTTAATATTACTTTTGAGGTACAAGCCGTATAAATTGAAAGAGCAATATGCCGTTTGTTATGAAAATACATCTTCGATGACAATATTCAAATAACATATTGTCACTCGATGATGAATTATTCTATTGACAGGACTGAACTCATTCTCATTCTTAAGTGTTTGTACCCATGCTTCTATGAATGACACGTACTTGTGCGACCTTCCCATTCAAATGAGCTATGAAGTGTCTTTAAAATTCGTGTGGATGCTTAATTTCTGTCCCTAAAGTAGGATTAGTGAAATAGTTATTGTACTAAACATTTCCTGAAATGGTAGTCTAGAATTTATCCGAAAACGGTAATGCCTGCCGAACTTCTGATGATAATCACAGACCATTTTCACGCAGTATGTATATATACAAAATTATGTACATGGTATTATACGGTATAGACGTAGAGGGGCATAGAACATTATGAAAGATATTATTATTGGTCTGAAGGAGTATTGGGGTGAATTATTCAAAAAGTTCGTTATTCCAAACACACAAATGTATGTAGATTATGGTTTCTTTATCCGAAAATGAAATAAAGTTTCAATACAAATTGAAATACAAATTGAAAGGTATTCTGATCCCTCCGAACAAGGAATCGTCGAAAAACATTCTTTCGGAATAACGAACCTTCGAAATAACGACCTGTAATAGAACATTTTGGCGACAAATTGGTAGCAATCACAACAGAAGTACCGGTATATAGTTTGAAACTGTTGAACATTGAAAAGAACACACACAAAATCCTGAGTGTAAAAGTAATTTTATGATTTTATGGAGGTGTTGTTGAATAACGTAAAAATTGTGCAATATTAAAATGCCATTTGAAAAGTATTAAGGACATAATAGCCTTAACTGTAACTTATTCGAGCTGTGTTTTGATGTTATTTGGTCCGTCTGTAAATAAAAAAAAACACTAGTCGTAATTTTTTTCAATGAACTGAATAAATTAAGACTCGTCTTGACTACATGAGTTTCCTGGATATTCAGGATATAAGTTAGTCTTCGGTAATTGCACATTCACTTCGTTTATTTCATGACAATAATCATACATAGGGATTGTACGATAGCATGATTGTATAGACGTATTGTAATGTTTCTGTTGACTTTTACGTACATTTCATATGCTGCACTAATCGTATCAACGACACACATGTATTGGGACAGTCGAATTGGTAATGAAATGCATAAGTGATTAAAACCTAGCACATGTACTCTAAATTAGAGACAGGTGTTCAATTTTCACATATTCAGAGTAGACATGTTCCATAAAACAGTGTTAAAATATTTCCAAACTGATATTATTTTGAAATCAGATAACATTTTTATCTCCTGTACATCTCCTTAGGCCCTACTCAATATAACGATCAGTTTTCTATCAAAATATAGTTCATGTTAAAGTATTCATCTATACATTATACCAAAATCTGTAGCGACTTTTTATATACGCTTTGAACAAAGCAGAAATCCTGGGATCAACAGACTTAAAAAAAACTTACAACGTGACATCAGAACACAGTCATTAAACTCTTTCAACACTTTATGAAAAGGGAATATAATGGTTTTTTTTCACAAGTCTACATGCGCAAATGACAAGAAAAAGATAAAAGAGAGTAATTTTATAAAATAAACCTCAATGAGAATTTAAATTGTCTTGAACGTGAATACATGCAGGCAGGAGATTATTAAGAAATAGTGGAGTAGTAGTGAAGAATGCTTCACGTTTAGACATTAGGTTTAAGGAACACATCTATCAGAGTCATCTTTCTGAAAATGTAGATAGATATATGGTCGAATTTAAGATAAATTTTGAAAGTAGGCAAGGCGATGAATTGATGATGTGCGTGTACACAAGAAGGGAAAACATAACGATATACAATGGCTTCAAACATAGTATCAGCAGCAGAAGCAGCAGTAGCAATAGTGGTGATGATGGCAGTAATGATAATTCAGATTGTGCGGATTTTCTGAGGTGTCCTGTTATTTGAAAGTGATATGTAAAAAAAGTAATGGAACCGTGAGTGGAATCATTACATTATTGGTTAATTGATAGAATTTTACGAGGAAAATAAATGACCAGGGAAAGTTTTGTTTTCTTAGTGTGGTTGTTTTTCTCTGACAATTTTATGGAACGTGAACAATTTGATATGTTTTCCAGTACAATTAGATCATGACCAGTGATTTCAAATCATTCAAGTTAATTCTGTTTAATCACGCTTGATATACAATCCAGATTTTTGAGACTTGAGATTTTCAGATCTTGCGACTATACTTTCTTGCTGTTTATCAGTTTGTTTCTTATGACCCACGTTTGGATTTTTTTTGTGATACCTTATAAAGTACATATTCCACTAAAACTTCCAAAGGACCATGTATAGAAAAGTCCGCTGTATAAGAATTGTTTCAAAATATGAATTTCCATGCATGTAACATCGCTTTGAAAGTTTTTATTGAGAGATGATGCTTTCATGAAAAAGTGTAATTTCCACAAATCCCAAATCTACTGCCCTTCATGAGGCACGATAATGAATTAAAGTAACAAAACGTATTCACTTCCCATTTTTTTACGTAATCAGTCCAATCCATTAAGAAGAAGCATTGTATGTATAATGTATAAGCAATTTATGCTTACAAGAAACAGAGAAATGCAGTGAAATATATTGTTTTATATTATTTGCAAAATATTTACAGACAACACCGTTTTGTACCTACAGGATCTACACTGATAAACACACCAATAATAATAATAATAATAATAATAATAATAATAATAATAATAATAGTAATAATAATAATCGAATGGAATTCTTATATGATGATGATGACATATCATTATTATTGCACAATAATTCCAGCAGGAGTATTAAATGCTCTTTCCTTTGATGGCAAACGTTCGAGACATTTCAGATATCACGGAAGCAAATAAAATGCTGTACTGAGAAAACTCCCTGTCAAATTTTCTCTGGTAATTTATTTTCCGTGTGAAATTGTATTATTTTACCAGGAATGTGGTGATTCCACTCGCCTTTCTATTAATTTCAAAATGTAATTCTGGGGCCTGTTGCATAAAAAATTAACCAGCATATTTCTCTGGTTAGATATGAATACTCCTGTTAGCATGATTTTACCATTCATTCACCACAGGAAAAAAATCTCAAAAAATAAATCATAAAATAAATATTAAAATAACCGGAGTTTTTCTCTGAATAAAGTTTTATGTAATAGTCCCCTGGTAAAAGGTACAGGCACCGGAATGAATTTAGTACAATCAGTATCGTAAATTGTACATGACGTTTTGAAACAGTCATGAACAATTTATCAGACTGATTGTAGTCGTTTTCTGAGCTTAGATATCATTTTGGAGATGTTGCATATTAAAATGTCCAAACAAGGTAGCCCAATGTCCGCTAACCTTATGTGCCTTGTTGAATTAACCCTGTACAAGCAATAACACTTTTTTGTGTGTTTTAATCGTTAGAAAATTAACTTTCCCCAAAAATTATATCACGCTATCCCTACTCAATTCTTGGATGTATTTGGGTAAACAATACCTCGTCTTATGTTGTAATTTCGATAGACATTGTTTATACATGTATTAGTATCTTAAACAATTTCCCATGCGAAATGTAGCTTCAACCTTTTAAAATTAGGCGAAGAAAATCATGTGATTTCACTATTACATATAAAACACGCAATAAATTTGTTTTTAACAAACACAATTAAAAATAAAATCATTTTTAGCACCTTGCAAGAAAAGTTGACTAAAGAGAAAAATCCCTTCACCAAGATTTTACAGGCCCAGAAAGAATGCAACACCTGCGATCGTGAATATCGTCACCATCATTGACATAATCACTGTTTTTTTTGTTTTTTTTTCACGGTTAGAACATTCTTTTCCCCCAAAAATGATATCATAAATACCGTTTTTTTCAGTATTGCCGTTTGAAATCAGGGGCATTTTCCTGAGGCCATGTCGTTCCCAAATTCAATCCACGGACCATATTATTCTCGCGTCAGAAAGGTGTGCCATAGCAGACAAATTTCAATGACAATGAAAGGGCAGCATATGCCTTTTGTCTGCCAGCATAATCTCTATGGAACTCCTCATTGAGAATATATCTTGGTGTTCAGTGGACGCTGCATGTACAGAAGTCGCAAATTTGGGAATCAACATTGGTTCAGAAAAATGGTCCTAGGATCCAAATGCCTTATTCAAAATCAATGAACATGGTATCATTTTGTTGACAAAAAGATGTTCTAACTAATGACATAAACATCAAGATCATTTTGCCGATGATGTTGAAGAAATTAACAATGGAAGGTGTTGCATTCTCTCTAGCCACCCTGTATAATTTGACATTTGGTCTTTTCACCTTTAATGTGGGGTCATCAAGGGGGTCATGTGTAAAATATATTATGCAACTGAAAGTAGATATTAATTCTAATCTTTTATGTCATTTTTAGGAGATTTCATCACGAACAGCACAAAATACAACAAATTATTTTGAGATTACTTCTATATTTTTGATATTTCTGGCGAAGTGTCCCTTTAAGTTCAAAGGCCTATAAACTTTTGAGTGATACACAATTTGACTATACAGGTACCTAGCGTTGCTGTTCTATGGGGTCCTATTCTACCATCCCTATCGTCCAGAATTGAGATGTAGTGTGGTTGCACGAAACTTTATATTTCGGTCGTGCTCCGTAGCTAATAAGAGACGGAGTTCTTCTTCAGCAACAATACTGCTGTCGGCCAAGTTATATGTTCATCATAAACGTAAATATAAAAACAAATAATCACCATTATCTGCTTATGTCAGCGGTAACAAAGATCCAAAACATCATTGGACAAAATAACCGTAAATCTGCAATTACAGTGTTCCGGACCAGATGAGAGTAATTCGTATTTAATAGTTCTCAATAGCAAGTATAATCAAGTAGTACGGACTAATACAACTCATGCTCATAATTATGGAATATTTTTTGTTGATTACTTAAAGTTTCTTTTCTACCTATATCGTCCAAAATTTTCAAGACAAGTTGTTGATTTAAGCAAAAACGCAGTATGTGAAGCAAATTTTTGATTTCCTGAGATGACTAAATAAGAAAATAAAACACGTTTGAGCGCAATAATAATTACATTTTTTTTAAATCCACATAAATGATGAAAAAGGTATTAAATTAAAGCAATTTTAAAAAACAACCCCAAACACTGATAAATTTGTATCTAATGTCATTTATCATTAAATGAACATCAGAATTGTCTGTTACAAGTCTAATAACGCGCGTAACCACCACGTGACTCAACAACAACAACAATACCGCCATTTATAAAGACAGGTTTTAGTGTCAAGTCGGAAGCTACAAAATGCTCAGCATTCCTGAAATTCTTAGATTATAATTGTTTCACCTGGGGTGAGCAAATATTAATCTTAGATGTACCGTTCACGGAAAAATGGCAACTTCTAAAACGTTTCTAAAATATTCCATAATTATAAGCAGGAGTGTATAAATAATGATGAAATGGATTCAATTTATTGCATACTGCAAAAACAATAACCTCCCCCCAATAAACAAACAAAGAAACAAACAAACGGGGTGCGAAATTTAACACCCACCCGTGGCGCCACCCAACATAGAAACCAGATGTGGCGTCGAAATTCAACAATTTAATGCCATTTAATCACAAAAATAATTCACTTTAACACACATGGTATCCATGAAGGGTAACACCACGGGTACCAAAACCAACACCCCCCCCCCCCTCCCAGTCTGGCAGTGCATGCTTCAATGGATTCCATATGCAGAATAAACATGTATGACAATACTTATTCTAATTATTTGAAAGTCCCTCCATTTATCAAGATATTAGCAAACTTATCGTCCACAGAGTAAATCGTGCTTTCAATGTCATAATACTTGTGAAATCATGTTTTGAAATAATGCTTATGACGAGGTAACTTTTTTTTGCGGCTAGTACTACATAGTACTTTGCATACTGGATAACAAAATTAAGGTAAACTTAATCATACATTTAATCAATTAATTAATTAATTCAAATTAATTTATATTACTACCCCCAAATGGTTATTATATATGAAGAGTTGGATCGCAAAAAGGGTTAACTGCATTTTTAACAAAATAGAGTCATTAACATCTACACATTTAATCCCTACGTACTTAGCGATAGAAAAAAATATTGAAGTAAAATTCTACAAGCAAGTAGAAAATATGTTGGGTTTTATTTTCTTTTATTCCATAAGCGCGTACAAACTCATGCAAGTAAATGCATTTTCTCCAAAGTTACTGAAGTGGAGTTAACCCGTTTTGAAATTAAACTGTTTATATACAATTATTCTAACAATAGGAACAAACTGTAACTTACCATTTTTGTTCGGTGATGAAATTTACCAGCAAATGAAACAAATAGTGGTGCGGGCAATCTGGTCACACTCGATGTCAGTTTACAGGTTGACAGATGAAATTTGTGACGAACACTTGCAGTTATTTTTCCTTGTTGATCTTGGTCTTTTTGACTTGATACAACAGAAAAATGAGTTTTATACGTGTGATCTTATGCAAGCACATGCAAATATTGTACGCTAAATATATGATCAGATTGCAGTGACGAATCATTTGAGATAAACAAATTAAGGAAACCATTTCGTATTCACGACGACCCGGATACTATTTTATCATATAGAATAACATTGTAGGTAGTTACGTCATTTAAGCTATCATCCAATGATTTTGTAGATAGATAAAATATGTTACTTGCGCAGTACACATAGGCGTGTAAAAAAATTCCAGGTATATCATGTCATTGCCTTGATGTAAACTCTCCATACAATCATCAAAATTCTGTGTGAAGTGGCTAGCTAGGCTTTCGTGCAATTTACCAAGTGAAAACACCAAATAATCTATAAAAAGAGAGTTTCCATTGTCTCAATTCTTGCTGAATTATTCAAATACATTTCAACGGTATGCAGTTATCTTTATGATTGAAATCCCTGAATCATTCTTGCATAACCTCATGCGACAACAGTGAATGCAAGAGCAGGATCCCAAAAATACGTAAATTGCTTCTTTCATAGCTTTAAAAAAAAACTTAAAATATTCATCAGATTTTTATTGAGATCCTTGCGACATTAGCCCACTCTCTCCAGCCCCATCAGGTATTACATCCATAATTTACATCCATTCGTTTAATCACGTGTTGTACATGAAAGTTGAAATTAACTTAATTGTTTATGAGGATTTGTGATTGAAGTGATTTGTTGCAGATATTAGTAACCGGTATTACAAGCTGTCTGCGTATAAAATTACATATTTATTGCAACAGTCGATGTACTTTTTACCACATTGAAAACGTTAGCCATGAGTGTTGCATTTACTGAAACGGTCCGGTGTGTTTACACAAGCCGAGACATACCATGCTCGTTTATGCTCATCCGTAGAGTTGTGAAAATGCTGTACAAAGATAGCTCGCGTCAAAATGAGGAACTGCTCTTCATTTGATCCCCGCCCGCCCCCCCCCCAAAAAAAAATAATAATAAAACTATCCGCCTAAATTTCCTCTTCACCAATTACAATATTCTAAACACTACACAAAAAGTAAGTTCCCCCTTGTTCAAAATACCATAACTTTTTAATGAAATAACTTTTAGCAAAGTAACGTGGCAGGACCAATCCCACACTCCTTGACTAATGTCTGTGTGAAAATAAGATTAATCCTTCAAGCTATGCATGAGTGAGCATGAATTAAAGGCAAAAATATCACTTTTCAAAAGTCACAGGAGTCATCTCTTATGCCAAAATAATGGTAAATAATGGTATTTTTTGCTTTATTTATAAAGTGTGCTCACTGAACCCTGACATGGTTACAACCTTTTATGTCCATACAACGTGTAAAGATACACTTTGCTGAAAAATATCGGATTTCAATTTTTTTTCAATAACCTTAATGGATTTTACAATTTCAAAATTGAGGATGGATGGAAATTGTTGAATTGAGCTCACTGAAGCGTAAATATGCGAAAAGTACCAAAAGAATTGTTAGGGGGTCAAACGATAGCTGATTAACATAAATAGCGCTTAACCATTCAACAAAATCAGAATTTGTCAAAATCCTGCATCACAAATCCCTCAAAATGACTCCTGTGACTTTTGAAAAGTGACATTTTTGCCTTTATTACGTGCTCACTCATGCATGACCTGACGGATCAATCACATTTTCACACAGAAGTCAGATCCGACATGTTGAAAAATTGGCTGTAAAGTTGGTAATGCGTGACGGAAATGGGTCACTTTACCGTTAAATCTTACTCATTTCTGGGTTATTGGTCCCAACAGTCCCTCTTTGGAGTCAGTTGGTCTTCGTGTGTAAGTGATAGATCTATTAAACAAGGCTAGGGAAACTGCTGTATTTTCTCTACCAATAATGCATACTTCTTAAACCCTACAGCATGTAGATTATGGGCACTGTCAGATCATTTAAATCCATGATCAGACTTAAGCTGTTGCTCGTAACACAGCCATATAATGCCATTCACATATACCTTATACCCAAAATACCTATTTTTGTTTTGCCAATGATAGGTCAAAGATTGCTTTATTTCCTCGTTTATTCATTTCTAATTTTTCTTTGCAATTGTGCATGGAGCAAACTTTGATTTCCAAGGTTCCAGGACGTAAACTGAACCTCACGGAAAAAGTCTTCTGTAACGTCTGACTGTCATCCCCTATTCAGCAATAAGGTATTTCTATTTCAGGGACTGAATAGGGGTCAATTCAACAAAAAGAAGGAATTGCACAATCTGATTTTTCATCGTTGACAAGGTTGCTGTTCAATTTGGCCTTGGATTGAAACCTTGAATATATATTTATATCTATGCGCATTATAAAAGTAGTCTCGTATATTACTTTTTAAACAACCTTTTGGTACTTTTGAAATGTAAAATTTTCATGGCTTCAATCAATTTATCTTCTGATTTTCAAATCGTCATCTATTCATTTTGGCCTCTGTTAATAATGTACATACTTTCCAATGTAATTGGTGTGTTTATGGACAACCTACAGCCTACAGCCTGGGTCATACATTTTAAAAGCTCTTTAAAATTGGATTTCATATTATGTTCCGCATTGCCTACAGCGATATAACTATAATGTTAAAATATGCCAAATTTAATTTTTACTGTATATCCGTTTGCACGATCCATTGCTACACACCAATGCAATTACATTAATTACCAAAGAGTTTCATTTTTGGTTTGGTTTGGTTTATTTCAATTCCCGTTATCTGTCGTCGCATGCTTTTTGTGTATAAAATAATGAATGTAATGCCAACAAAGTGGATGTACTTTGAGGTAATACTAGTACCCGGTTGCAACGTTTACTCATACAATCACAGCTTCAAAGGATTGACATTGTTTGTTTCTGGGAAGTCTTTCCAAACCATCAAAACCGTTTGACGGCAAATATGAAATCGAATTATGATGCAAGTGTGAATTAATACCCCTGCCACCCCTATAGGGAGGCGAAAAAATGGTGTTGTATTTTTTGTTCCAGCCCCTCTGTCGTGGGTGCACCTGTATTTGATCATCTCTCCCCCTTGGAGAAGAAAGGAAAAATTATATTCATACTCTTTTCAAATCATGTGTTATTTTCCAATAATAAGCTTCTTTAGGACATTATTACAGAAAGACCACTTCAACTCAAAATGCCTGCGTTATAGTGTATGTTGCAATACTTTTGAGTAGGGAGGGTACATTTCGTTATTTTGCACGCAGGTAAATCACGAAAGGTCACAGTTTGGCACATACGTGACGTGAGTCTTTTGCGCACTTTACCAAACAGTTTTCAAGATATTTAAAAATGAAAACGCTTCTTAGACAGTGCAAAGTGTTGCTAATGTTCGAGTTTCGAGTTTCGAGTCATATTTTTCGAGTTTCGAGTGGCAGATTCGAGTTTCGAGTAGCAAATTCGAGTTTCGAGTAGCAAATTCGAGTTTCGAGTGGCAAATTCGAGTTTCGAGTAGCAAATTCGAGTATCGAGTGGCAAATTCGAGTATCGAGTGGCAAATTCGAGTATCGAGTGGCAAATTCGAGTATCGAGTGGCAAATTCGAGTTTCGAGTGGCAATCAAGTATCGAGTAGCAACTTCGAGTTTCGAGTAGCAGATTCGAGTTTCGAGTAGCAAATTCGAGTATCGAGTAGCAAATTCGAGTATCGAGTAGCAGATTCGAGTTTCGAGTAGCAAATTCGAGTATCGAGTAGCAGATTCGAGTATCGAGTAGCAGATTCGAGTATCGAGTAGCAAATTCAAGTATCGAGTAGCAACATCAAGTATCGAGTAGCGAATTCGAGTATCGAGTAGCGAATTCGAGTATCGAGTAGCAACATCAAGTATCGAGTAGCGAATTCGAGTATCGAGTAGCAGATTCGAGTATTGTGTAGCAACACCGAGTATCGAGTAGCGAATTCAAGTATCGAGTGGCAACATCGAGTATCGAGTAGCGAATTCGAGTATCGAGTAGCAACATCAA
>JZLH01S0428885.1:3609-13609 GCA_001188425.1 Eucidaris tribuloides
CATAAAGACACAGCTGCACACCTTAAAGGCACTGTATAATAATGTTTCCAGTTTAAAAAAATCTGATCGGCATGATTCTCCATGCTACCAGTGTCTCTGATATGGTCTAAAAATGAAGCCCTGAAAAAATTGCAGTGTAAAACAATCATTAAGTGCTTTAAAAAAGTGAAAATCATTGAGAGACCATTCCAGCTTTTCTCCATAGACTGCTGTGTTGCAGAATTTCCTATCGGCCGATATGAAATTAATGTGCCAATTTGTATCTGCACATATTGTACTTGTGACAGCATAACTGTCCAAACTTTTGTGTTCTAGGGTGTTTATTTTTATTTCAAACACTATCAGATATGTCAGATAGCAAAGTTCGACAATTTTTTTAACTGGTCTTCCACAGTGTTATATAGTGTCTTTAACAGAGACTTATGCTGTGTCCTTCATTTTAGATGTGCTGTCAAAATGCTACAAAAGTGACCCCAAGGACAGCCCGTGTGCACACACACCTGCAGATTGCCGAGTAGGCCTATGCTATGCAATCTTACTGTGCATGAAGTGTGTGCCTACTATTAAATGTGTGCGTGTACAGCTATAGCAAGGAGGTATTAGGCGAGTTAGTTAATTTCACTGTTTACGCCCCTTAGGGTATCAAATTAGTTGATTTCTATGTTTACGCCACTTAGGGTATCAGAATTGGTGGATTTCCCTGTTCACGCCACTTAGGGTAGCTTTTTTCATGTGCTACGCCATTTAGGGTTGCATATTTGGTTATGTACGTTACGCCATTTAGGGTCCATTTCTGAGGTTGTCGGACACGGGTGGGATACAGGCCGTGTGGAGAGCGACCCCCCCGGGAGAATTCCAGTATTTAGGTCCACTGAAAGTGAAAATGGTGGTGGCAAAAAATGTACGCGTGCGAGGAAGATGATATGAATTAGCTTGCCTAGTAGGATAATTATGGTAATTGGTTTTTTTGTGTTTACAAAAAAGTAGCAGGTAATTCGTTGTTGTTAAATTGGTGCATGAAAAGTCCCAGTTGTAACAAATATTTATTACCAATTTTGAGAACATTATTAGCGCAAAAGAGAGAATCAGTGTGGGACCGAATCCCAGTATGACATATTATTTTCATTGCCTTTTTTGGGGAGAAGCAGTATTCTGTCTATTTAGTCTGGTTATAGAGGTTTGGAAGGGTGGTCATTTTGCTAGAGCTGTTTAAGAAGATTGATGAAATGCGGTATTACAAGTTGATATTTTCATAAAGTAGATACTTTGAAGTTATATTTTTTGCTTATTGCGAGTTTTCTATCTTTACGCATGAATGGTAACCACTCCGAAAATTTTTGATGAAATACCGCATTTCATCAATCTTCTTAAATAGACAATGGGACGAGTTGTTTTCTACTATAAGTCAGATGATAAGAACAAGGAATAAATTTCACAACATTCTGCCAACTTTCATAGAGTTTGGTGACGTATAAAGGCCAAAGGTCATCGAAAAGATGGAGAAAAATGCCCCCAAAATCGTCAAAAATGGAAATTGACTGCAGAACTTTAAATTTTGCAAAAAACTATAATGTGAGTGACGTTTATGTTACATGTTTTGTAAAGAGTAACTCAAAGCAATTCTTATGACACCTCATTTGTTATTTTTAACCAATTATGACGGATTTTACAGCAACTTTTGAGAAGCCTTGCAAATACCGATATTTCAGAAAATCTACCATGCGCTAACATGATGAAGTGGACAAGTCGCTTGTCGCTTATCTTAGTTCTTAGCGATCTTTTGCCCATAGATACACACAGAAATCACACCGCGCGCGAAAGATTTCTCCATAGCTCACTACATACTGAAGTTAGCGCACAGTATTTTACGATCAGTTTGAAAATTGTATATTTCAACGGAATTAGTATTGGTGTTCATAAGGTGGATATTGGCCCCTGCTTTTACAAGTTTAATCCTTCATTTTGAAAATGTAGTATTTGAATCACCCCAGAATACATCATGAACGTCCGAATGTACGAAATTTAGCTGTTTGGAAGAGATAAACCCATAATTAAACTTGACTCTGAGTTGATTTCACTTTTGGCCAAGTTATTACCAAAAACTCGTATCAAAACTTTGAGACCACATTGCCTATGGTTTAGCAATGAAATCAAACTTGCTCGACGCATCAAACGCCAACTAGAACGTAAATGACTGAAAGAGAAGAAAAAACAATGTAACTCTGATGATAGTAGAAAATTCTACAAGAAACAGCATGTGATTGTAAATAGACTACTGCAGAAAGCCAAGGAATCATATTATAAGGAAAAACTGGCAACTGCTGATAATAAAAAGGTATTTCACGTTATCAATAAACTCCTCAATAAAGGAAATAGAATGTTGCCAACTTGTGAGTCACATAAAGAACTCAGTAATTCATTTGCTGACTTCTTTGAAACAAAAAAATAAAGATCAGAAACAACCTTGATGTTACTGAAAACCCAAAAGAGTAGTGCACCGTATCAAAAACATTAAATGACTGGTATGACAGATTTTGCTCAGGTGACACAGGAGCAAGTGGGAAATATCATTTGTACCCTTCCTAACAGAACAGCAAATTTATCTGCAAATCTGTTCTCTTGACGTCATTCCAACCTGGTTATTGAAACAATGTTTAACCCCTATTCTGCCAACATTGACAAAGATAATTAATTTGTCACTAAAATCTGGTACTTTTCCTGTGTACTTGAAGCAAGCCATTGTCACCCCAGTGTTTAAGAAAACATCTCTTGATCCAAATGATTTCAAGAGTTACAGGCCTGTTTCTAACATAAAATGTTTTTCAAAGTTAATCGAGAAATGTGCAATGTCTCAACTTAGCAGACATGTATTTGATAATAATTTACTCGACCCGCATCAGTCTGCCTACAGACCAATGCATGGAACTGAGACAGCTCTCTTGAAAGTTAAAAATGATATACTATGTGCAATGGACAATCACAATGCCATCTTTTTAGTTCTGTAATTGGATTTAAGTTATTATTTCGTTTTATTTCAACAGGGTGGTCTCTTCAAGACCAAGAGGTCCTGCTCTCCCAGAGAGCCCTGCCTCATAATAAAATTCCACATTCATCATTTACAACATAAAATATGAGAAAACATATAAATAGTTCACAAATCATATAAATTGTATATATTAAAAAAACGATTATTATAAACTTAGAGTATTTAAGTGCCGCTTTTGACACGATAGATTACAACATTCTAGATTCACGACTTTCAAACTCTTTTGCTATTACTGGTAATGCTCATAAATGGATTCTTTCATACCTGAAAGGACGTACGACCCAGGTCTGTGTTTCTGGGGAGTACTCGTCACACCACTCCATGGATTTCGGCCTACCTCAGGGATCTGTGGTGGGTCCTGGTATTTTTACATACTACATCAATCCAATAGGGATGATCATTCAAAAGCATAATCTCAGATACCATATCTACGCTGACGACATTCAGATCTACACAGAATTCAATCCTAAGGTACCCGGAGACACTGTCACTGCTTTATTCAAACTGAGTTCTTGTATTTATGAAATAAAAGTCTGGATGAACACCAATAAACTGAAACTCAATGAGGAAAAAAACCGAATTTTTATTGCAGGTTCCAAACATAATCTTAACCACATCAGTGACATTTCCCTCGATGTTTGTAACACATCTATTCCCCCATCACCAGTTATACGTAATCTCGGTGTTTTGTTCGACTCGCACATGACAATGTCTCCCCATATCTCCTCTGTAACGCGGTCACTCAATTACCACCTTCGTAACATCGCCCGCATAAGACGTTATATTGATAATGACACATGTAACCATGCCGTCCGATCCCTAGTTATATCTAGACTCGATTACTCCAATTCTCTACTCTATGGCATACAAGGAAAGATACACAAAAAATACAAACCATCCTAAATAGGGCAGCTCGATTAATATTTGGTGCAGACCGCAGAGTTCACACATCACCTTTGTTAAAACAACTGCATTGGCTACCGGTTTCAGAACGAATTCAATTCAAAACACTTACTCTTGTTTTCAATGCGTTTAAAGGACAGGTACCTGTATACATTCAGGACCTCTTAACATCTCATTCCCATACCGAAATTACCAGATATTTACGCTCACACACTAATGAATATACTCCCGTCCAAAACAGAACCCACACTTCACATGGTGATAAAGCTTTCTCAAATTCCGGCCCAATGTTATGGAATAAATTGCCAGATACCCTCCGCTCGTCCCGCAACTCTAAGACATTTAAATCCTCACTTAAGTCCCATCTTTTCCCAAATTGACTTTGTTTTGATTTTGTTTCTTTATGTATTTCCCATTTTTTTTGTCATCTTATGTAACATTTCAAGTATTGTAAAGCGCTTAGATCGAGTACCTTGCTGAAGCGCTATATAAATATTAAGTATTGTATTGTATTGTATTGTATAAAGAAAGTTAAACTTATGGTCTGACTTGAGGATAAACCTATGTTTAAACGGGGTGTTAAACCTGTTAAACCGGTTCAACCTGCTTCGAGAGTACGGGCCAATGATAAATATGTAATTTATTACACATCTCTGACTTTAAATGAGATTAGGATTAATGATTGATGCAATCAGATTAGAAGGCAAGAATGAAGAAAGCTGAATCAGTTTGTTGATGCAATCAGATTAGAAGGCAAGAATAAAGAAAACTGAATCAGTTTTCTTCATTCTAGATGCAGATGATAATGGAAGATAAATTTTATAGAGGTGACGACCATTTTTTGTTAGTAAGAAAACGGAAATTTATTTCCTTACATTAAAAAGGATAGGAAGTTTCCACTGAAAAATGATGTGAATCCTAAAATCTCTATTGAAGTGAATAAAATGCAATAGATACTGTTCCAGTGCGTTTAGTTTTCTTAGAAATAAGTTGTAGACCGGTGGCAGGGATAAGTGGCGGGTGTACTTTTGCTTTAGAGCTGAAGAATGGTATATGTCCTGAAAATACATGTCATGGCTTACAATATAAGCTCTATTGCGATAAATCACCATATATAATTAAATGTATATTCGGTTACCATGCCAACTGTGTCAACAAGGTTTAGCTACATCCATTTATTTAAATATATCTTTAGTCAATGGTACACTTTACCGCAGGAATGGCGGTTAGTATTTATATCTGACGTTAAACTTTCTTTTTACAAGGTCTCAAAGTCAAGGTCAGTGTCAAAGGTCAAAGGTCAAACAAAAAAGTTGGAATAAATCGCTATTTGAAGTAAAAAGTTTGAATTTCATTACCAAAGGTATCTTAGGTATCATGTGTTTTCCGTTGTCCATCCATCTGTCCGTCTGTCCATCCGTCCGTCCGTCGTCTGTCTGTTCCTTTGTCTATCCCGATTCTTGTTCCACGATGACGTAAAAAAACAGTTATGGAATTGCGTATGAACGATAATGCAACGATGAATTGAGAATGGCTCAGAGAATGTGTGTGTGTGTGTGTGTGTGTGTGTGTGTGTGTGTTGAGTTTGAGTTTGAGTTTGAGTTTATTTAACAACAATAGCAATAACAAGAACAATGTTTTAATAACATTAAAAATAACAACATAAATCAGAGAATTAGTAACAATTCTAGCATAAAACCTACAGATTTAAATACTAACATTATTATATTAGGTAATATGAGAATACATATGATAAATATGAATACATAGAATGTGCTCTGCATGCATATACCTAATATGCATGATTTAACCAAAGTTATGGATAAGTTACAGTATTTACAATAGTAAAAAGAATATTAGCGATATTGTTGTTAAAAAGGAACCAGAGGGTAGCACAAGTGCTAGTCGAGCCTGATTCCTTCAATCTTTCATAATTCATTAAATGAAATATACATGTAATGTTTCAAGGAAAACAGAAACAAAACTAAATACATGTTAAAGGTACATGTAGAAAATGTCTGAAAAATATGACACATGTACACGGTAATAATTATACATAAATAGTGGAGTTCCCATTGTAACAAATTATCATTAAAATAAGCATTAATTAAGTCTACTCTTGTATAACATATGTAATTTTTTGTTTTGTTTCAAATTCATCTGCCGAAGTCAAATACATGTATTAAGATTGGATGTATTTAAGTAGGCAATTAATTCCTTTCTGAAAGTATGTCTAGTTTTCCTTCCCCTTATATCATTCGGTATACAATTCCAAATTTTTGTTCCCATGGAGGAAATTGAAAATTGGCCCTGTGTCGTTCCGCATTTTGGAAGATACAATTGACCACAATCTTTACTCCGTGTGGCATACTTATGGTCTATCACCTGACAGTACTCTGCTTGAGAGTGTGGTAGTCTACCATGCAATAAATCATAGATGAAAGTAGAGATGGAAAGAAAGTGAAGTTTGTATATATTCAAAATATTCAATGTTTGGAACAGAGGATCAGAATGGGCACCTCTTGGGCTGAAGGTTATAGCTCTCATTGCCATTTTCTGTGCCAGGAAAATACAATTTAAATTGGTCTCATATGTGCTCCCCCACACTTCAATGCCGTACGATAGGTGTAGCTGTATTAATGCTTTGTATAGCAGCAACAAAATGCTTTTTGGAACGAAATGTCTAAGTTTAAACAAGATACATCTTTTTGAGCGGGTTATTCTGTTCACCAATTTGATATGCTCATCCCACGTAAGGTTCTTATCAATTTACAGTCCAATAAAAGATGTATTATTCTCCTCAAGTAATTCGGTTCCTGCAATATCAAGGGAACCTGTTACATTCACTAATCGCCTTTTGCTCTTTATGATCATGTAATTAGATTTACTAAGATTAATTGTAGCTTTGTTAGCATAACACCATTGTTGCACCTTATTCAGCTCAACATTTACTTCATTCATATCAATATCAGTCTTTCCAGCCCCAAAGGTGTGAAACAAATTTGAATCATCTGCAGGGCCATTCTTTGAAAAGTGAAACAAATTGTCAAAATATGAAGTTTGTTCTTTGAAATTTTCAGTTGCATATTCATGCAAAGCATAATCCAAAGTTACTTGAATGATATTTTTTCTTTGAAAAAAGTCCATGTTTATGCTAACTTGCCTAAATTTAAATAACAATGTGTTATAATGTAAATATTGAGCATTTTTCCTCTTAAATAGATTGGTAAAAAGGTGAGTGTAATAACTTTCTTTCTGAAGATTGATGTGGTCATATGTTTATCCACACCCATTCAAACTAATACCACCTAAAAAGAATAGTTTTTATTCATTCATTAATGAGTAATTAACAAAACAAATTAACCAGCTTTAAAATTCAACACGTACAAATGAAAATATGGAAAGTTTTCCAGCAGAAAACACTGCTTATGATAATATTTTCTTATTTTGTGTCAAAAGCTAGTTTGGTTTGTCTTACATTACTACAAATATGAGTACCATATAAATTGCCATTCTAATTAAGTAACGAGACATAATGTCCACACATCGTTGACGAGTTGTATACTTGTGTTTTGTTTTGGGAAATATGTAGCAGAGAGAGCTACACAGGGCATATGTTAGTCTCAGTTTCTAGACAGGCACACTATTTGGCCTCCATAGAACACTTACTGTCTGCACTGTTTTACCTCAAAAATAACTACTTGACCTTAAAGCAAGACTCTTGTATTAGTTCAAAGCATTGACGTGAAGACAGGTAGTTCCTTATCAAATAACAGACAGTTAATCGTACATGTAGATGTTAGGAAGCCACAGACTAAGGGCATGGTTGCCATGTAGAACATTTTCATATAATATGCAAAAGTGTTTATGCAATGCCATCTGTTTGACAAAGGTTCTCTTAGGCAACCTGACAGGCTGCAGAGGACTTGCCAGACATAGTAAAACTAATGTCATGACATATTTGGTATTAGAAAATGTACATATAAACAGTGAGCAGTTTTTGAAAGAGAAAATCATCCATAATTTCATACATTATGAAAATGGAGAGTTGTCACAGGGTGCATTTATCTTTGGGTTCCATAAAATATGTAAAATTGTCAAAAAAATTATTTAAAAAAAGTATGAGGGGCAGCCATATCAGACAATCTAATCTCATTGTGGGGAAATATAAGGGCGATAATGATTGAAATTTTCCAGGCCTGTAAATCTCGAGTGGTTCCCCAGAATTGTATTTTGTGGCACATTACCGATGATGATATGTACTGACTGATGACTATACATGTACAACACGTGACAACCAAATGTCACACACGTGACGACACTATCATCCATAAAGAAATACATAAAAGAAAATACTTGGAGAGTAAATAATAATCGATTGTCATTTTCCTACTCACTACACTGATAATAGAAAGTCTGCACGAATAACAAACATCGTAGAGTTTGACATTCACAGAGTTTGAAGTTAAATCTAAGTATATGAAAATCATCTTGCCAAGTGAAGTCACACACTGTGACATAAAACTTAGTTGACGCTCTGACACCCTAACTAGGTATGATTAAACAATAACCTTAAATATTTCACTTGATCACTATTGACATATATAAGATAATTACAATTTCAAACAATTACCATGCAAGGCCTTTGGAATTACATGAGATTTTTGTAGCAATTTGTAGTATTCTTGGTCAAAATAAAAGCACGTGACATAGAATGGGCCCTGCAAATAAGCCTGAAATTAAAGAAAGGAAGTGGAATTTGCAATCATTTATATATATTAGAAAAAGAAGTCGACCGCAAGAAGCCGATCCTGCGGAACACCACACAGAAATTCTGCCACATGTGGGGATATGGAGTCTTAGTATTTAACGAAGCGGAAATTGTGTAGGCTGAGATAAATCTAAAAGCCATTGGAGCGAATTCCCGCGTATATCCAGCGTGATAACAGTTTATAATTAAAATACCGTGGTTATGATGTATCAAATGCCTTTTGGAAATCAATAAGAAACTCCTAGCGTGATTTTCTCCTTCATCTAATGATTTCAGCAGAGCGATTACATAAATTAACAATGATAATCTGGTACTATTTTCTTCCGGAACACCATATGAATGCTTTGGCAACACAATTTTCTCCTCTAAAAAAAATCCCATACCTATCATTAGCCACATTTTCTCAAATATGCTTCCAACACCAGGTAATGAACGAAATAGGCCTGTAGTTTCCTGGGATCTTCCTCGATCCGTTTTATAAATGGGTGTTACCGTTATGGCAATTTTAATGCATACCCCCCCCCCCCCCCCCCCCCCTCGAATTTGCGCCTCTTGAAGCAGCCAAATTAAATGTAAGCATAATGGAGTACTTATAATTACACTCATCTTTAATAACCGTATTGAAATGTTATCATAACCACATGCTTTTTTTACATCTAAGGCTAGAAGATGTTTTTTTGAATTTCTGCTTCTGTCAACTGGTGTAGTGTGGTGTTGGTGATGTGTTATGTTGTGTGTGTGTGGTGTGTGTAGTGTGTGTGTGTGTGTGTGTGTGATGTGTGTGTGTGTGTGATGTGTGATGTGTTGGAGTAGTGTGGTGTGAATGATGGGTGTTGTATGTGTGTAGTGTGTAGTGTTGTATGATGTAAGGAACATGACGCCTCATTCCGATGAAAACATGCAAACATGTACAAATAAACATTTTGACTTGAAATATATCGGATTTCAATTTTTTCAGTATACTTAATGGATTTTACAATTTCAAAATTGAGGAATGATAGAATTTTTAAATTGCGCTCACTGAAGCGTAAAATATGCAAAAAGGGCCGGGGGGGGGTCAAAAGATAGATGATTAACATGAATATCGTTAAATCATTCACCAAAAACAGAATTTGTAAAAATCATGTATCACTAATCCCCCAAAATGACCCTTATGAGTTTTAAAAAGTGATATTTTGCCTTTAATATGTGCTCACTCATCCATGACTCCACGGATCAATCAAATTTCATACAGACTTTCATCAATCAGTGCAGGGACACCCTTGCCAAATTAATTCGCT
>JZLH01S0428926.1:2013-13456 GCA_001188425.1 Eucidaris tribuloides
CCCTGAGATTTTCGACTATATTTTACATTATAGCATCCAAAGGGTTAAAGGCACTGAATAACAATGTTTCCATTTACAAAAATGTTAGTTACATGATTCCAACTGCTAGTAGTGTCTTTGATAGGATCTAAAAATGAAGCCCTGAAAAAATTGCAGTTTATAACGATCATTTAGTGCTTTAAAAAAGTGAGAATCATTGAGAGACCATTCCAGCTTTGCCCCATAGACTATTGTGTTGCAGAATTTCCTATCGCCCGATAGGAAATTCATGTGCCAAATGTATCTGTACATATTGCACTAGTTACAGCATAACTGTCCAAACTTTTGTGTTCTAGGGTGTTTATTTGTCCATTCAAGCACTGTCAGATAGGTCAGATTGCAAAGTTCAACAACTTTTTAAATGGGTCTTCCACAGTGTTATATAGTGTCTTTAATAAGGTCTTTAGGTTATCCGAATTATACCAAGTATCAGAAAGAACAGAGTCTGCTCTTTTTAATGAGGTATAACATGGATTCCCCCCTACCCCCCCCCCCGAGAAAGTTCAATCTGAACCATCAAACGGATTCAAACCAATACTTGAAATAATGTTTTTGTATGTTAAAGTGGGCACAAATCTCCCAAATTTCGCACACAGCTCCCATCCCCTAATTGCCCGTGTCGTCCACTGCTTGCAGTCATAACACTCGCACCCTCACAGCGAGGTTTGCGCTACAATGGGACAAAAATCATAATGATTATATAAAGAAGATCAACTTACCCTGTGATAAGAAGGATATATTGAAGAATCTTGTTTCTTCACCATTCTTCCTTCATTATTTAATCCGGTGTCTTGATTCTATAGTTTATGCGGAACTTCTGACCTTTCTTCCTAGTATAAAGAGCGCCCGTTCACGGCTGATTTGAACATGACGGAATCCGAATATTTGCGTGGGTATTGAATGTGCGTTGCATGTTTGGTAAAATATTCTTAATTCAAGATGATTCTTTCGTAAACGTTCTGAAGACTTGCAAACTTCTGATTTACAAAAGCAAATTACATTCTACTATGGTGTTATTCAGTTAATATTGTGAAAATAATTCAGCTATGTAAAATACTAATCATTCACACAACATTTTCATAGTTTTACAGCAAAACAATTAAAGAAACAACTTACATGTATATGCATCTAGCTGCTATCGATCACAATCGATAGTAAAAGTTAAACCTCAGTCTAACTAAACCTGACTTCAGAATACGGGCCACTGTATTCACCCCTTCATCTGCCATCTCCATGTAGTAAATTGTTTTGAATTACATGTATATGCCAAGGCATGAGATGGGTCCCAAAACGTGCAACTATTACTAGTAGTCTATATTCTAAAATATCTTTTTTTTTCAACAAACAATAGTCCTACTGTTTTGAACATGTTGTGCTTGAATTTCAGGAATTATTATTGTTTCATTAAGGCCAAAATATATCAACTCAGAAATACATATTCTTGTGTTCCAAATGACACAGAGTTGAGCTGCCATATCCGCGAGTAGTGGTAGCTAGACTGGTCTGTTGTGCCAACAAACTTTAGAGAAGTAGAGAACAGAGCAGGGGCAGCTAAAGTAGAGAGCAGGGACAGCAGACAGAAAGAGAGAGGGGCTGTTTGGTAGCATAGGCCTAAAATTTTGAACATAGAAACACCTAAACTTTACAAGTTCATTGAAACAAATTAATAAATAGGCAACTTATTTCATAAAATGAACAGTGATTCATAATAAAACACCGATTGCACGATCTACCTTCCTTGCATCGTGTGAAGATGTTTTTCCCATGTGCTTCAAGATGGTGGCTGATTCGGTAGAAGAGTTGGAAATACTGTATCCAATGACTTGGAAATAAATGACATTCCTGTAAAAGAGACACTCTTGCAGATTAAGGAACACAATATACCCTGTAATAAAGAGTGATGTTAGTGTCTAGTTTACAACCAGCATCGCAACCAAAAATATGATACCAGTACCATCATTAGTACAGCAATACTCAGAATTGAAAGGGGGACCATTATTCATTGAACCAGTCTGTTAACAATCAAAACATATCCAAGAAGTTGTAACAGAAAGATCAGACTCTGATCTTTCTGCTGATGTATAATTCAGATAACCTTTACTGTTAACACCTTATTAACGCTTTGGATGCTATACTGTAAAATATACATGTAGTCGAAAATCTCACAGGTCCCCCTTCCCCCCAAGATTTGTCATTAAGTAATTTAAAACAAAAACAAAAACGAAAGACATTCAGAATCTGTTATTGGTGTGAATATGATCTATTTGGCATAAAGCTTTCAAATAAAAAAAAATATCGCCAAGACTAAACTTGTGCTTTAAGTTGCAAAATTACTTGTGCTGCTACTATGGAATCTTCTGCAAACTTTGTCCAAAGCTTTGACCTCTGTCATCGTGGGCAATGGAGCTAACCAGCTAGCGATGACACAGGCTTAACTCTTGACGTGACAAAGTTGCAGATCTGTACCAAATAATACACAAAGTCCATAGATAGTTAAATTCTCTGGCATGTTAGAATTAAAGACACTATTGTGGAGCTTCAATTAAAAAAAAAATCAAGCTTCGATATTTGACCTCCACGGTAGTGTTTGAATTGACAAACAACAAGAACACAAACCTCTAGACAGTTATGGCTATTGTAAAATGTACAATAAAATCGGCACATGAATTACTGTCAGCTGATGAAAATTTTGCAATACATTAGTCTGTGGGGAAACCTAGAATTGTCGCTCAATGATTTTCACTTTTCAAAAGCATTTAATGGTCATTTTGAACTACCGTTTTTTTTCATTGCTTCATTTTTAGACCTTATGAGAGACACTAGAAGCATGGGGAACCATGTACATGTAGGTCAGATATTTTTAATTGGATGCATTTTTATACGATGCGTTTAAACTAGAAGACCAGGGCAACGTTACTTCATCTAGCAACATGAACAAACTACATAACCTGCGTGTGGTAATTTGTGCTTTTTGTTTACAAAAGGTCAGAAGCACAATCAGGGTACCCAATCACACTTTTCACACTTTAAATTGCCATAACTTCCTAAAAATTTTACCAGTTGACTTGTAACTTTTCATGTATTATCCCTAGACTCCGCTTATTAAGAAAAAGTAGTAACTTGATATTTTCTCTACGTTAAACCTTAATTATTTAAGATTAATTAACAGGAAACGCTGAAAAACCCATGTAATGCATCAAAAAAGTGCTTTTGCGACATGAGTAAAATTTGGTGTAGAAGCGTAGATTAACAGACTAACCCCACATGTTTGGTATCAAATTGCTGGTCTTTTCATTGCCATTCCATTGGTGCAATCAAAAACAGTGCTACTGTTTTATAGAGAAAGTTATGAGGCCAGACTGAAATGTATGGTAGGAGCGTAATGCTGACTGATTTTGATGACCTTGCTATCTTCCACCACCTCCAGGGTAGCCATTCATAAAGTTTAAAGTTTTCTTTCTGTTGTGAGAAAAAGTACATACTATGCACTGCATTTTGGTATGAAAAGGTTTTCAAAATGTTGAAAAGTTTTTGAGATGTGAATTATTTTCTAATGCTGAGGAAAAAAATTACCGGCACTTTTTCTGCATTTTTTGGTGAGGTATATCACTATTTTATCAAGTAGAAATACATGTTCCTCTATTCCAATATCCTTGATTTTTTTATCAGATATTGTTTATGATTGATCAAAAGTTCTGTGAAAATTTGGGTAAATTTGAGAAATGATAACTTTATTTGTCAACTCTTTACTTTTTGCTGAGGAAAAAAAGTCGACGTAGTGTCAGTTATAGGGCATCAGGTAGGTGGTATATTTAGGGTGCATGAATTGCCCCTTTGCATCCATCAATTTGCTTGCCCCTTTTATCAATCTGTTCCACCTGTTCAACATTTAACCTCCATAAATCTTAATTAATTTGGAAGTCGTTAAAGGAGTCCACCCAAGGCCCAAAACTGAATGTGTAACTTACCTACCGTACAACTGCTAACATGGAAAGCTATGTGTGGGACTACACATATGAACGTTTTGTAAAATTTTGTAAAAAAATACCATATCTTCAGAAGTTTCTGCCCAAACAACTTAAAACCTGATAGTAATTATCAGCATACATATGTTATCAACTCCTGAACATTTCAACTCTTGGCACCTTACCAGAAAAAAATATGACATATTATATGAAAGTAGTTTAATTTGCATTTAAATCAATACACACAAAATAAGGCATTTCCTTTACTTGGAATTTAAGTGTAATTTACACCCACTTCCAATTATCTATTGAACACCATATTTTGCAAGGTCAAGGAGGTGTTTAATGAAAAGATTCACAAGCAGTTTGAGACAAAAAAACTGATGTAATCTTTTTTAATGAATTTTTTTTTTAACACGATACTAAATTTTATGTAATTTGACACCACACATTAAAATGCTCATTGACGCACATTTTGATAAAAAATTTCAAATTTTTTTTCACGTCAAATGAAAGTTTGTATACTCAGCTACAACAAACAGCAAAAAAAAAAACATTTTCACCAAGTTTTTTCATTTTGCCCATGTTGCACAATTGGGCACCCTGATTGTGCTATTGACCAAAAGCACTTTTTGTTAGACCAATTCAGGGTCATGTAACTAAATTGTTATTATTCTTCTTAGGATTAAAAATTAAAATTGTATATTTTACTATCGTATGGAAATCTCTATTTGTATTTCTTCATATTTCTTTCCCTCTTTCTTTTTTTAATAGTTTTATGGTAACTTACGTGGAGGGGCCTATGCCCCATTTTAATTTTAGAATGAGGCTATACCAGAGACCTATTTTCAAAACATGGTTCATGTAGATTTTGTTTGAATAAGCAATGCATCTCTCCATCGATATTTTTTGTTTGTTTTGAAAAAAAAACCTATTTCTTTCTTCACTAGTTCTACGGTAACTTATGTGTACATGTAGGGGCCTATGTTACATTTTCATTTCAGAATGAGGCTGTACTCGAGACCTATATTTTCAAAACATGGCTCATGCAGATTTTGTGTAAGTAATGCATCTCTTCATCGATGAAGTTTTTATGAAATAGTGTGGATGGATAGCATAAATATTTAAGGTATTGTATAACAATATTTCTATTAACAAATTGTGAGCTACATCATTCCTTGTGATACTAATGTCTTTGATTGGGTCTAAACATGAAGCCCTGAAAAATAAACAATTAAAAATTAAGTGCTTTAAACAAGTAAAATCATTAAGAGACTATTCCAGTTTCCCCTGTATACTGCTGTGTTGCAGAACTTGCAGAAATTTCATCGGCCGAGAATAATTCATGTGCCAATTTGTATCTGTTCATATGTATTTTAAAATTAACCTGTTAACAGCAAAGCATAACGCACAAAACTTTTGTGTTCTATTGTTTTTTCGTTTTGTCCATTCAAAGACTGTCAGATTTGTCAGATAGCCAAGTTTGACATTTTTTTCAAACGTGTCAGCACAATGTTATCTAGTGCCTGTAATGTTAGATGATTATTACCACTGAAATATTGATGCTTGTCTCTATCTTTACAGATGCTGGTACATCCTGGAGATGGTATTCCTATCCGAATTAACGCCTCGATGAAGCCGTCATGGTACTAGTCCTTGGGTTATAACCATTTCCGCATTTTTTGTGCAAAAGAGGCTGCTTGTGTTTTGTGATATCGTGACAAACATTTTGCCTTTCTCTATCTCCTACATGTATCAATCGCGTACTTTCCCGTTTTATTGACAGTCTTGATTTTCACCTCGTCGGCTTCCACCACAGAACTACAAGCGCAGGTTGTGTTTCTTAATTTCTACACTGTTGGACAATGGACAGTGACGCGTTTTGTTATGTGTGACAGGGAATGTTTGTCAACTAATTACTATTCATCGAAGACGAATGTAGGGTATCTGAAGTGCAAGTTCAGTGGTGCGTGGGACAGTGTGCAGTTAATATTCTCAAACTAAACGTCCAATACAATTTTTTTTTTTGGAACAGACACTTAATTGGACCACGATACGGTAAAGTTTGACTCAAAATCATTTAATATGTGAATTAAATCGCACTTCTTCACGTAAAACATCCAGTCCCATGGAGCAGTTTTTGTCCGTTTCTGGCATACGGTTAGCAGATTCAAGAGCTAATACAGTGGAAAGTGCTTTCGAGGCGGAATATCTGAAGCCTTTTCTTCACCATGTGTGTAGTGTCCAACATGGAGATACAGTATGTGGACAAGAAATCTCCTAGTCTAAAGTCTGAAGTAAGCCTGTGTGAAGGTGCTTAAGAGTAGAATCAGCCCACAGCAAATTAACTGAGTTTCCTTGCACTACCTTGAAAAGCAAGCTCCGTCTTTTGATTACCCAGCTGAGAAGGAGGAAATTATTGAACACTCTGCAAATTGTTTATTTACAGTTCATAAGATTCCAGTATCTCGTTCACAAACTGAACGTACCATACAGAATACTGTTTCTACGGCACAGGTCTTACTACTCAAGGTATTATCGAAGTGCTCAACCCACACTTCGGAAAACAGAAAATTGTGTCTCCAGTGCATGTTTCTTGCCTCGTTGAAGTGCCAATCTCCTCCGTCTCTTCCATATTTTGATTTGAATTATTGTCGAGAAGTAAATGAATGTTAGACAGACAAATGTGACTGGAGAATACTGTACATGCATTTGTTGAAATTAGCATCAAATTATATATGTATTGCATCACGAATCGCCCAGTTTTATCAGTATTTCTGATGATACATGTATTAGTTCTGGAAACAAGAAAGTCGAGTTGTTAAATTTGTGTAAACCCAACAAATTAGATTCACCTACAATCTTGCCAACAATATATGCCTTGTAACCACTGTATGCGTGCATGCCAATTACGAACCACAGTTTGAGTTATACCGGTATTGTGTAACGTAACTCAAAGTCTACTTTTTAGTTTAACGGTGTGCTCCTTACACATTCCTAAGGTTTTCTTCGTTACAGAAAGTGATTTTTCTCCAGTACTACATGTATTTACAATTACCCTGTGATGAAAAAATAAACCCCAAACGTGACAAAACATGGAGAGCTATTATATGCGTGCCAATTGACAGCCTGTGTGAACAAATATATGATTTTGGTGCTAAACTATTATTGTACTTTATTGCTTTTACAATACACTCTTGTTATACAGATCATCGATTTAAGAAAATATCGCTACAAGTACATGTACGAATATTTATATTGCCAAGTGTCAACATTCTGCTGTAATTTGTTTTTGCAACCTCGGTAAACAGAAGAATTTTTTCTCTCCCGAGCAATTTGTTGTAATATTACTTTATTGTAACTGACAAAATGACACGTGAAAATAACAAAGCAAACATGATGGCGTTTTATCAACAGAACTTCAAACTCCACTCTCAAGGAACTCGTAACTTCCGAAAATCGGAAAATTGTCTCAAACTTTTGGGTTGCAGTGTGCGTTTAAGAAAGCTACATATTGCAAGTGATCATCTCATTCCTGTAACTGCACCACATAACGGAATTGTAAAAGTGCGAAATGAATACCGTAATGGTTGCAAAATAAAGCAACGCCGAATCAGAAAAGAACGTTCTAACTGTATTGTAAACCAAGTAAGTGTTGATATTAAAGAACGAGCAGGAGCACCTTTAAACCAGCGTCAAAAATGCTCAAACATTCTTGATGATGCAAACTCGCATGTAACGCTGAAAAACAGAAACGGTAGTTTCGATAAGGGAGGAAGAAAAACAGTACTGTGTGAAACGTGCGGAAAATCTTTTCGCAACAAATCGCGTTTAATCGGACACAGTCGCGTTCATACCCGAGAGAAACCGTACTCCTGTAAGTACTGCCACTTGACGTTTGGCTGGCAGGCAAACAGGAGCAGACATGAACAGACACACTTGGGCATCAAGCCGTTTAGATGCCAGCATTGCAACAAGATGTTCAGTACTAAAGGCTCTTTGAATGTCCACATTCGTATTCATACGGGATCGAAACCCTTCAGTTGTAAGTTTTGCGGTCGGGCTTTCCGGGTTAGCTCACATCTCGTGGTACACGAACGCACGCACACGGGAACTAAGCCCTATGCCTGTGAACACTGCGGCATGGCGTTTGGTCAGAGCTCCGATCTCATTGTACATACACGGATCCACAGCGGGGAAAAACCATTTGCCTGCTCTTTCTGTCAAAAGACCTTTCGACAGAGGGGCATGGTTCAGAGACATGAAACAATACACAAAGGAATTAGGCCGTACAAGTGTAAAACATGTAGTAAGACCTTTGTTCAAGATACGCATCTCAAACGTCACGCAATCATACACACTGGCGAAAAGCCGTACACGTGTAAACGTTGTCCTAAATCGTTTAACGTGAAGTCAAACTTGCGAGCTCACGAGAGGCAACATCTGGGGAAGACGTATACCTGTAACGAGTGTGGCAAAGAGTTGAAGCATCTTCAGTCGTTGGTGTTTCATAGACGTACTCATACGGGCGAGCGTCCATTTGTGTGCAACCACTGTAGCCGCACGTTCGCCACCAACGCGCTGCTCAGTCAACACGCACGGCGACATACGGGCTCCAAACCGTTTGTCTGTGACGTATGTCAGAAGGCATTTCGAACCAGCAGTGATCGGCTGGTTCATAAGCGCATACACACCGGGGAAAGACCGTTCGCGTGCGAAGTGTGCGGCAAGGCCTTCAGCGGATGCAGCGGACTGTCGAGACATAGAAGGACTCACACGATTGACAAACCGTGTTAAAGGCAATTAACACCCAAAGATGCAGTGCAGTCCCGTTATAACGAGCATGGTTATAACGAAATCCGTGTCACAACGAAATAAGAATTCAGGTCCCAACATTATTATCTACAGTCTGTATGTCTTTTTATAGATGTACTTTAACTGTTCGGTTATAACAAAAAAGTGAAGGATTTGCAGGAGTGTCATTACGCCCGGGGGGGGGGGGGCCACTGTCATTACAAGATGTACACCATGCGCTGTATCGACTTTCAAAATGGATCCTAAACGAGTAATTGTCGATCTCAGAATACCCTAAACAAGTATTCAAGTCTGAAAAGGTACCCTAAATAAGTATTTAAGTCTGAAAAGATAGCCTTTTTCCTGATTTTGCCGATTTCGATACCCCTTTTCGATGTACGCGCCTACATCGCCTGACCGTAAAAAACAACCATTTTTACTGTTTTTTTTTCGAATGCGCATGGTGTACATTTGGTATTGACAGTACCCCCCCCCCCCCCCCTCGGGTCATTACGTCTAGACCTGAAGGCTGGATAGTCGGATACCTTCCTTTTAATGTAAATTCCATATTTGGCTAACCCCATGGGAAACTGGTTTGGAGTAAAAACAACAATTGTATTAACCCGTTTGAAGACTCATAGGAGAAACTTGATAAAACAGTAAATTATTTTGTTGTTTCTGTTTGGAAAAGTAACACACGGACAGATCAAAAAACATGTAAAGATTTAGAGAACATAAGATAAAACTGGAAATTCAGAGGCAATAGTTCATGATGTTGCACTTGCCTTGCTTTCAGGCTTAGACTACTTTGATGGCTGGGCGTAATTCGTGAACGCTGTTTGCCCTATATCATACGAAGGGAATTTCAGAAATGTAAGAAAATTATAAGGAGAGAGTGTCAGAAAGTGATTCAGCCATGTACAACATCACCGTGAACTGTACAAAATGAATAATGAAGGTTATCTCTGTCTACTGTTCTCTGCCAACTTCAATTTTATCGTAATACATGTATTTGCGACTTGTCACCACGATTGCGTTATATATCGTCGTTGAATTCACGAAGTGGCACGCGCGACTAAAGATGCACGAAATCACTTTTCGAGTAAAACGCGATTGAAGATTTTATCTGTCTTTCAACTGCTCATTGCCATTTGTAATGAAGTTAAACTGTGTGATTCAAGCACAGATAGAAAGCCAAGTATCTACTCTCGCCTTCCTTGTAGAACCGTCCTCAAACTAAGTTCAAATCTTAACACAATAAAGCTTCAAACGCAGGTGTCGTTTTGTAGAAAATGTTGCTTCAGCGTAGGAAGAATCCACGAAGTGGCACTTCGTGTAGAAAACAAGAACGCGCCCCCCCAAAATTCACGAACCGGCACAAGCGCTCGTGTCGCGCTGTGTTGTCGCGCGCGCAAGAGAAAAAAATTCACGAACCGGCACAAGCGCGCGCGCCGTTAAGTTTTATGTGCATAACTGAATGGCGCGTAACGGCGCGCGCGCTTGTGTCGGTTCGTGGATTTGTTTAATGTAAATTTTCAGGCTCGTGTCGTTTTTGCACTTTAAATATCTCTTTAATTAGAAAGAATTGGGTTCTAAAATTTGGTGAAATGAAAGACCATGCCCAGAGAATGCTAAAACTGAAATAACTCAAATTTGACGTTGGACGCAATTTTGGAGGTTTGTGCCACTTCGTGAATTCAGCGACGATATGCGGCAGTTAAGTGGAGAAATTCGGTGAGCATTGCAGTTTGGCATCATAAAGTTAAAATATCCAACACATGCAATACTTGTCGCATATGAAACTAAAGATGACTACTCAGTCTAATAAAATTTCTAATACATAATTTGTAGATATCTAGTAACAGTACACTAATACTTTGGTTAACTAGAAATGCCATCTTTGGTTTCATATGGGACAATAAAGACAGATTTCCAAAATGGACTTGGGGTCGTTTTTATATTCATATACACAATTGCATCATTAAGATTATACATGTACATCTTATTTCCATTATTGTTAATTGTTCGTATTTGTTACTACTTCCGCACCGCCGTCTGTTCATTAGTCTGCTAACAGTTCTCGTTACCGCGATAACTCAAGAACCGGTGATCGTATTTTAATGACAGTCGAGTCAGATGCATACCACAATCATAATGCACATACAAAGATGAACTGGTTAGATTTGGAATTGAAGGCGAAAGGTCAAAGGTCACAGGGGCCATTATATATATGATTTAGGCTCGTTCCCTCGATAACTAAGGGCTACCGCACACTACGCGATCGGTCTATGATCCGATTTCGGAAGAAAATGGAATAGCGTTTGAATAAACATTTCAAGTCATCACAATTTGATTAAGGTTTTGAATAGTCACACAGATAATCGAAAATATGGCCCGTTTCGGGCTGTCTAGTCGGAGGAAAAGCCAAATAAGCTCCGAATAAAAGCTAAGCATAAGATACATGTAGTCCACGATTTGGAAATGATTTGTGCCTTATTCCGGGTTCAACGCTGACAGCGCACCAAAGTCTCATTTTAAGTACACTGTATTCATATTATCGTTCAGAACCCGAATCAAATAAGTTTCATTTGTTAAATTGTCCATAAATGCCAATATCGGATCGAGTGTGCGATGGCCACACAGTT
>JZLH01S0428959.1:7409-26429 GCA_001188425.1 Eucidaris tribuloides
GTAACCTCGAAGTCGGCACGTAACCTGATAAAAGGGCGCATCAACGCCGCATCGACTTGGCGGATTGGACCAAACCCAAGACTTGACCGGAACTATTATCATAATTGCTGTATGCACTTTCCGTGCACAGAGAACTATTTTCTCTGTGACGAATCTCACCTGATACGCCCCCCCCCCGAAAACTCCCCCTCAGGACTACTCCCCCGAGAACAACCCCCACAGACAATTGCCCCAAAGGACAACACCCTGAGGACATCTCCCACGGAGGAGCATTGCCCACGAAAAGTTTTACGATATTTCCACTTGAAAAAAAAACCCTCCACTGAAGATGTCCTCCGTGAGTTCAAATTCATGAATGGAGAGGGGAATGCGGATGAACGGTATTACCCGAGGACACAAACCCCGCGGCATGATTCGAACCCGTGATCTCATATTCGGGTATTTACGCCCTTATCCACTGACCCACAGTGTCCCCTTCTCCACATTTTAGGGCCACACCCGTAAATAGGTCGTACATGACTCGGGTTTGAGTTTAAATTTGAGACTAATTTTGGTAGTATATGATGTAAAACATACTCAAATTTGATCATTGGTTTTGTAATTGTATTTGTAATTATTTTGATCATGTATGGTCTAATATTTACCTTGAGGTATGCCGTCTGTGTACGGCTCCGCATCATCAAAATGCGCGTCACCGGCTATGGGATTCGGATTGGGGAAGTACGCATGTGCAAGAACGCTTCCCGGTCCATCGAAGGGGTTGCCATCTCCGTGCGCACCCTCGTGGAAGCTGATGAGAATGTCGGCCGGTTGGCCGGCTGCAACCCGAGTGAAGGTCAAGGCCGACACGTCTGACCACGCCTGCAGATATAGGGAAGAAATGAGAAAATAATATTATCGTTTGCCCGCTATAATCTGTTTACATTCTCGTACTTTTACCCCGCTACAAAACCATTAAACTATACAATTTGGGGAGATTTTGCGCGAAAAATAATAATTAGCCTCTTATTGCAATTTTGCCAAAACGTTTAGACATCTGAACGCGCCAATACAAACTTTAGGGAAATGTATTGGTTTACTCCACCTAGCCCCACACCCCCCCTCACCCCCCCCCAAAAAAAAAAAATAGACAACTTGAAAATAATCTTAAAGCGCAGTACAAGAATATATTTAAAAAGCAACACAAGGCATTTCAAAACCACTAAACATAGGCAATATTCATTTTTGCGGCGCTTCTGTGTGAAATATTTGTTAGCCTATATTGCATTTGTGTAATATATACATGATATTGTCTTACTGTTGCCCCCCCCACCACCTCATCAAAATGGATCAATGCCCCTTTGTGTGTTTTTTTTCTGTGACTTTTAATGTGTGTGTGTGTGTGTGTGTGTGTGTGTGTGTGTGTGTGTGTGTGTGTGTGTGTGTGTGTGTGTGTGTGTGTGTGTGTGTGTGTGTGTGTGTGTGTGTGTGTGTGTGTGTGTGTGTGTGTTTTAGCCGCTGAATGGGGGACACAACCCCCTTGTGCCCCTTCCCTATATAGTTACGCCAGTGTCTATAAATGTTTGTGACGTTTTGAAAGTTTAATAGATGGTAACTACACAACCTGAAGATTTATGTACCAGAAATATAAACTCAATTCATAACTCTTTGACGGCTTGTTCCCCTAAACTCTCACTCTTGTTTTACATCGTATCGTTTTGCATGTTGTTTACAAGTAAATGTTCTGAGAGTCTCCATTCCACCCTCATTCAGAGTTCTTACTTCATATCAATTTGTTTAGCACAAAATCCTCTTCTTTTGGGCAGAGAAATACGAGGTTTTACGCACAGGTCATGCATTACTGCTCTCACCCCGTGCTGTGTAGGAGCATGTTTATTGTTTAAGTTCACACTCGAACACATGATAATAAAGACTGCGTTGATTTCTAGCCAGCTGGGAAAGTCAGAATACTGAAAGAAAATGGTGTCTGTGATTGGTTTTTGCCAATTCCGCGGGCCTTCTCCTAACCAATAAAATTTGATTTTTACATTTTTAGAATCCTCAGACTCCCCGCTACACATACTCATCTTCAATATATTTGTATACGGCGCACTTTCATTATTTTCATGAAGCGGCAAAGTCAGAAAAATGGCAAAAACGGGGATCTTCCACGGGTTTTTTTTTTTACCAAAAAGAAAGTCTTTAGAATCAATTCCCCTTGTCATAACATTGACTTCGGTCACATATTTTATATCTAACCTTAAAGAGAAACCTTTGATTATCATACACTCGTTTCAATTGCATATAAAGCTTGCAGATTTGTTACAATGGCAAAAAATGCGCCCAAAACGACGGTTTTAGTTCCGGTTTACCATTTTGTTGCAAAACTCCAGACCATGAAGAAAGTAAAAGATCGCTTAAAGTGATAGGCTAAAATTGTGGAGCTTCAATTAAAAAAAACTTGTCAAATTTTGATATCTGAACTACATAGTAGTGTTCATATGGACAAATAAACACCCTAGAATAAAAAAGTTTGGAAAGTTACACTGCCAAATGCAAGTTATGCATGAATAAACAATTAAAACGTCGGGGCGAGTTTAAATAGCCTAGGTGTACACACAATAAGTCTATGGAAGAAAATGGGCATGTGAATCCGATCAACTTACGATTTTCACTTTTTTAAAGCACTAAATAATCATTTTGAAATACAAGTTTTTCAGGGCGTCATTTTTAGACCTTATCAAAGACAATGGTAGCATGGGGAGTCATGCAGCTCAGATTTTTTTAACTGTGGCAAATGTTAGCCAATACCTTTAATAATTGATATGTAATATTGTCAAGGTTATGTTCTCGACCCCCCCCCCCACCACCACCACTACCAAAGGTACGTATGCTATACATGGTGTTCAAAGACTTGAAACTATAACTTTTTGAAATGTAAACCATATGATAGTTTTACATTTTGTTGGTTCGTCGTAAGGAAACCGGGAAAAGGGTGTGTTTTTTGTTTTGTTTGTTTTTATGACGAACACATTAACGGCCACATTAACTTGTTTTATAAAATTATTATCTCCATTTTGACTTCTTGTTTTGAGTTAATTTTTGTGCAGACGGATGAGGAATAATTCTTCTAGTTCCGGAAATGGAAAATGTCAATTTGGCCTCTGAGACCCATTTTCAGCTTTTGGGGCCGTTTTCTCCAAAATGTAAATTGCCGACAAGCGCAGGTTTGCATTAGATCTGACCACATATTATAAATTATTTTCGCTTATTTGCTCGATTAGCTCATTTTTGGGAGAGCAAATCATGAAAAAAAATGTTTAAGAAACAAAAATGAAAATAAAAATTGGTAGTCGGTACACACCTTCAAGGCGTCGGCCATTATTTGATCCACTAATCCAGCCGCCAAGTCGGGCGTCCTACTATCAATCCTGTACGTTAGATCGTTGTATTCCCACTTCAGCTGTGACAGGGTGAATCTCTTCTTTCTGACGTCACGACTACCGGTTCCAACCATGTCGGGGGCACCACACCGAGGCATGTTCATCATCCTCATCGTGTCATTATCAATCTTCCCTGAGAGAAAGCGAACAATAATTATCATTTTATAAATTAGCTTTACGCCGAAAAAAATCGCTCAATGCTAAGTACATAGGACAAGAAATGTATATTTTGGATAATCCAACATAAAACCTAAATAAGCAAGAAACAAAACAAAACCACTATGTTATTCTACCAAAAAATTGGGGGCCCGAAACGTTTAATGTCATATTATTTTATCCAATAAAAATTAAAGCATTTTATAGCGTGGGATTTTGGGGGCACGAAGGCCAATATTTTATTTTATATTATATTTCATTTTCACCATGATTAACAAAATTTGCACTGCCTTTTAACAATATGCATATCATCAATCATTTTAGAGCATTTGAAATTTTCCTTTTGTATATTCATTCATATCTATTTACTTATTTACATGTATCTGTTTAGTATGTTATTCAACTAGTTAGTTGGTGATTGTATTTCTCATTCTATGAATCTGCCTATAATTATTTTATTTGCTTATTTATTTGTTTATTCATCTATTGGCTATTCATTTGATTATTTCGTTTTTGTTTAAATATTATTGCGACTTGTCCGATAAATTTGACAGAAAGTTTGTCGGCAATGACGGCACTTATGGAAATCCAATGTTTGTGATTTGTATTTTCTTTCTACTTGTAAACTAAATTTAGAAATTGTTTTTCAGTTTTAAGACCGCGTATAATTTAACATGATCCTAAAGGAAAAACGCGCTTCATTTCCTTCGTTTGGGTAGAACGTCTCGTGCAACCATCAATTAATGTTGCAGATTGCTCAACGTGTAAAGATTTCCAATATTATTTCCTTCTCAGGACTCCCGACATGCGACATGTTCTCTAAATGGTCCTTTCATGGACCCTACAGATTGTCTTGTCTTGACGTTGATTTCCGCGTTTATTGTTCCGAACACCTGAAAGATACACGTCATTGCGTAACCCGGTGACGCCTGAGCTACCCTTGTGTGATATCTTTTCAGCGTTAGATTCATCAATTAACTACGTCAGTTGTGCTGTCTAAAAAGAGTTAATACTGGGTCCGGCTGAAGGGGATTGCTTGTAGAAGTAATCACCAACATTGTTTTGGGGATTTTTGGACAAAGATTTGATTGGAATATCACCGTTAGGTCAGTCTTAATTACGTGACGATTCTAGTGTTAGTAAAGAAAGATTTTACCCGACCTTTAAAAATCGTTAATACCAATTCCAAGACGATATACAATATGCGAAAACTTTGGTTAATTTAGAAGTGACATGATGATGATCATCACCACATCCACTACCACTACTACTTCTACTACTTCTTGTACTACTACTACTACTACTACTACTACTACTACTACTACTACTACTACTACTACTACTACTACTACTACTAGTAGTAGTAGTAGTAGTAGTAGTACTACTACTACTACTACTAGTAGTAGTAGTAGTACTACTACTACTACTACTACTACTACTACTACTACTGCTGCTGCTGCTGCTACTACTACTACTACTACTTTATCCAGCCGTTTTAAACTTTGTATGTTTTATGTATGTTTATAAAACGGAAAATAAATACTACTACTACTGCTACTACTACCACTACTACTACTACTGCTGCTGCTGCTACTACTACTACTTCTACTTTATCCAGCCGTTTTAAACTTTGTATGTTTTATGTATGTTTATAAAACGGAAAATAAATACTACTACTACTACTACTACTACTACTACTACTACTACTACTACTGATCTACTAATATACTACTGCCAGACCCATTTGCAAACATCGCAAAACACATCTGTGCATGTAGCCCATGACTAGAAAATCTGAAATCCTCTGGTATTTGAAAACTCCTTTGAAAAAACTAACCACGGTGCATTTTTGTGCAAAAGGCTCACTGAACTGATTTTTGGGCATCAATGCTGCAGCTGAGTTAATGTATTTTGTTGATGAATATTAATCTGCATGGGAACTTTTGCATACAATTTGTAATATCGCAAGCATATGTGACGTGCATCACGAAACCACCATAAAGTCGCCGGGGGTAAATTTACGTCAGGGCTGAAAATATGAGTAATGGGTCAACATGTTCGATTTTCAGTTTTTGATATTTTCTGAAAGTACAACTCTTCTTCTACTGAAATATGAAGTTTGGAAGCATAACATGCAGTTTAAGTTGTATTTTGGGCAAATTTTCTATGCCCATGTTGTTTCGGTTGTCGCAGGTTCCCACCCGACAGCGTGAAAAATGTACGTGAAGGACAGGCCAACAACTTTTACACTCCATAACTTTTGAATGGAGTACACTGGTGTAATGAAACTTAATATAATAATGAAGAGGACCTAATTAGTATGTCTGCTAAGTTTGATGGTAATTTAATTATCCCTTCACAGTGATTGTCATGGAGTTTTAGATCACCTTTTTGTTCCCCCGTGCGAATTGTGCTGCTTGTGCAGATGATAGGATAAACCCTTAACTTCAAAGTCGTTTTTCTCAAAAGTAACATCTGAACGGTTTAAACATTGTCTCTCTTATTTTAAAGGGTTAGGGACATCCATTTTTGACAAATTATATATCATTTTAAGACTGAGAGACTCCTTTATCAGAATCTGATGTTAACTGAAAAATCATTTTTGGCTACTTTTTGTTGACAAACACTCATGCAGAGGTAAACTACTCGTTAGGGATGCAACAATTCAAATAAAAATCTATCCCATATGAAAAACACTGTGGACACTATGTGAAAATGTCTCAATTTCACATAGTCCCCACAAAGTTACTGTGTGAATTTGGGACTTTCACGCTTTGTCCACAATGTGTATACACTGTGTTTGTTCCATAAGTGATCGGCCACTGTAATTCAACAAGCTTGAGTTTCTAGCGACTTGCTAAACGTTCTATACATGATATTTCTTTCAATATACATTATCAGTATATTTCTACACGCTGTCATTTTTGGCATGTAAGCTCATGACACTGAGAAGGGTTCATACCTGTTTGGTTGATGTTGGCCATACTTTGAAACATTTTCAGCGCCTGTGTCATTGCATCTTCGGCGTCTCCTTCCACATTGTTCATATCACTTTGTTGGAGGTATTTGTAGTTCATCAGATATAGCTGAGGAAGGCAGTATCAGCGTAACAGTGATTAGATAGATAAATATACACCGATATATAGATGGATAGATAGAAAGATGGATAGATAGGTAGAAAGATAGATAGATAGATAGATAGATGGATGGATAGATAGATAGATAGATAGATAGATATGAATGGATCAAATGGATAGATAGACAGATAGGTATAATAATAAACATGTTAAATATGTTATAGATGATTATGTGGATAGATAAATCGATATATGAATAAATAGATATTGATTGATTGATTGATTGATTAATTAATTGATTGATTGATTGATTGATTGAATGATTGAATGATTGATTGATTGATTGATTGATTGATTGATTGATTGATTGATTGATTGATTGATTGATTGATTGATTGATTGATTGATTGATTGATTGATATAGAGGGATAGAGAGAGTGACAGAGATAAAGACACATATGGATGTAAATACAGATACTGATATTGATGCAGAATTATATCATTAAATATATATCGTGGATTTACAATAAGGGGGAAATTCAGTTAATTTATACGACATTAATTTCCAAATGTTAACGCCACGGAGAAAATACATCAGAGGTCTTTGTCTAATTGTAGTCGAATAAAAATTTTCTCGACGTAATTATGGAAACATTACGAACTGAAAGAGTACAAAATGTTGTTTTCAAGTGTTATACCACTGTTAACATCATGGCATTGTTCTACGTTAAAGAGTATAATCAATGTTGACATACCACTTTCCATGGAATTTTCGGAAGAATTTCAAATTACTTCAATATGTTTACAAAAATGTAGTCATATTTAACCAATTTTCCACAATTCTGTCACATGCATAGAAGATAAATACAATTCACTAATAAAGTACATTCACGCGAAGTTTAAATGATAACAATAAACAGACAAAGCCATTTTGTGAAAAAAAAATGAGTTCAGTAATAGACAAAATCGACAAAATCGACAAAATTAAGGGAGGTATACTCACCATAGCATCTTGTGGGTTTCTTACGGGTGATGAAAGCACAAGTGTTACCAAGCTTACCAGCAATACAAAGAGCATTAGATGTGACATTATGAAAAAAAAGATATATCTACTTCTATAAGTTTTAAACAGCTAAATATGTGTTCACTCTACGTGATGATCAACACAACTGATTGCATCTCCTTCTTATAAGTGTATAACGCCCCTATTCGAATTTACATGAGGAAATGCACGTATAGTTTTGTAGTCTCTGGATCTTTCCGCATAGAGTCATCCTGCGAACGAACCAGGAAGTAAATTAGAAGACGTACAAAAGTGGTATAGCATCATTTACTATGTTTACTGAGCTGCGGAGCTCAGGCACCATCTCTGAATAAGAAATTATTGTAAGGTAATCGGTGTTATCCTTATTTGGCCACTCACCGAAGAAATTCCGTCATTGTAATTCCGTGATAATGAGTTACGACAATCAAATCAGAATTCATGCTCCCGCGGAGACGTCACTTTTAATTAAGATATGTTAAAGTTTACTCATAAGAAATATGTTAATCAGCCAGTTATATTAACACCCCCACAAACCACCCATCCCCCCACACATACACATACACGCACACACACACACACACACACACACACACACACACACACACACACACACACACACACACACACACACACACACACACACACACACACACACAACTCACACACACACACACACACACACACACACACACACACACACACACACACACACACACACACACACACACAACACATACTTACACAGGCATACATGTGGGGTATTGATGTTTGTCGTGGTGTGAGTGTTTGTACGTCAGTACCAGATATATCTTATGGGGAACATCTCATAGAACCATTGTACAATTTGGGGTCCCCTCGATTATGTCTGTGTGAGTAGAGTTATGTTTAGTTAAAGATTGGGTTATTCATTTGCACGTCAAAAAACATCTAAATGAATGAAATCAGCTGATATTATATCAAATTTATATCAGATTGATATAAATAAACACCTCTCATAGAGACTTGTGGTAAAATATTGAGCTTCGGTGAAAATCTGGACGGTTAAACTTCATCCTTTTTCAAATGGCTCAGAAGCCTCTTCAAAAAAAAATCCGTGACGTCAAACGTGCACGTGCCGTTCCAAAATTATCCGCTCAGCCGTTAGCCGAAAGTCGCGCAGAGGTCAACCGTTTAATCAATCAGTGCGCTCCGCTGGTCTTGCGACGGTACACAATAACCGCGATTCGCAATTTGAGCAAAATTTAAACTCGCGGAAAGAATGACATTCTTGTAACATGTCGTTATTAGTTTTCTTAAACAATAGATTCATGACGTATGGATCTCAAACTTTCAACACACCATTTGTAAGTACTAAACTACCATTAGGTATTGATAATGAACTTAATGAAGGGAAGTAATGGACTTGCAAATCCCTGGCACAATCTTTAAGCAAATGATATGAAAGGTATTTTGTTTTTGTTATAACTTGTCTGTTCACTCATATTGGACCTATTTCTGAATTCATTGCTGTGAGCTTGCAAATGAGGGTTACTCCTTATAAGTAAACACATAATTTACGCGCAACATTGCCCGTGTATGAACATTTAACGTAAATGATGCGGCAACTTGACTCGTTATTAGATTATAATTGTTCATATGATTTATTCATTCAATACCGTCAATGATAATGAGGATATATAAAATAATGAGCACATCGGTTATGATCAATGATTACGACAAAAGCTGTAAAACAAAATATATACAGAAAAAAAAGAGCTCATGGTCTTCATCGATAGAAAATATGATGGAAAGAGCACCAGAGAGGATTCTCTACAAAGTTGTAACAAAAATAAAAATTTTGTACACACTAATCCAATTACACCTTCTAAACTCTTAATTTAAGGATAAAAGAGGATTATAACAAAACATTCATAATTATACGTGTATCTGTTTATGAACTGATTATTATACAGCGTGTTATAAAAAATAGACACTTAGAAAAACTTATTAAAAATTGTTTTCGCTGATTTGAGATTATTTTTATGATATTGAATATATTTACCTTGGACCTAAGCTATCTGATTGACACTGTTGGTATTGAAAGATTTCACGAGAGTGAGCACAACCCGTTTTGCTGCAATAGGCAAAATGCATTTGCGCAACAGAAGTGTGTTCTATTATAATCAATGTTTAATGCCTTCACAGACCGGCTGCTGCGAAGCTCTCAACTGATGTGCACAAGCGATTGATCCTCAGCATGCTCAGAGAAGAGCTAATATCAATTTTGTGACAAAAATGAAGCACTGATTTCCCGATTACCCCCATAAAAAGAAGAGAATTCATCGTTTGCCAAGATGACTGTGTTGTGGAATTGTGAAAAAAAATAAAATGCATTTTTCATTCTTTTTTCGGGCGTTGGGCCGTTGGTAATTGTATTGTATTATTGCTTTATTTTGTCTTCTTGTCAATATTGAGATAAGCTCTCTCCTGAGCTGCTGAATAACGACTTAGAATGTAGTAAAAATGAAAGCCAAATGATTTCAGATACAAACCCACCCTCCCCTCAAAACCTAGAAATGCACATTTTCTTCAGCTTCAAAGTTATCTTTGCAAACATGACATTTTCTCCTTTTTAGGGGGGTGAGTATGGTGGGTAGGTAATCTGAATCATGCTTCATTTTGTCTTTTTTGAAACCAACAAAATTGATATACATCTTCTCTAGCATGCCTGAGGATTCAATCCTTCTGCAATCAGGTTTGAGGAGCTTTGCCAGCACCGCGTAGTTCGAATGTAGGCATTAAACATGACTATAAGAAAGCACCATTTCTGTGCGCAGAATGCTATTTTTGGTCCCTCCTATTGGACATAAAGTGGCCTGATTGCTATCATTGCGATTGAAATTACTTTCATACAATAGTATGATTCATTCAGATAGCTTTAGGGTCCAAAGGTTATTTTTATTATTATTATAATATTCATATCAAAAATAAATCTCTTAGTATGGAAATTTTGCGGTCCGTAATAAATTTTTTTTCTGAGTGATCTATTATTTTTTGATACACGCTGTATATACCCATCTAACTCTATTATCATTTTGATGACATTCTGTTTGTAGGAGGAAGAAGTAGACGGAAAAGAAAGATAGAAGAATAGAAGAATGAGAAGAAGAAGAAAGAAAGAAAGAAGAAAGAGAGAGAGAAGAAGTGAAGATGAAGTTAAAGAGAACGTAAGAAGAAGAAGAAGAAGAAGAAAGGAAGAAGAAGAAGAAGAAAAGAAGAAGAAGAAAAAAAAGAAGAGAACAGAAGCAGAAAGAGGAGGGGAGCAGAAGAGAACTAATGAACAAGAAACAAATGAACAAGAAGAAGATGAAGGAGAAGAAAAAGGAGGGGAGGAGAGTGGAGCGAGCGATAAAAAGAAGAACACGAAGAGGAAGAGGAAGAAAGGATGCTGATGATGATAATGATGATGATGATTATGATGATGATGATAATGATGATGATGATAATGATGATGATGATAATGATGATGATGATGATGATGACGATGATGATGATATATTGAAGCGTAGAATAAGGTATATGTATCTGTTTCTGAACAATTCTAGAATGCTTTCATTAAATACGAAGATGCACGGGGTGCCTTTAAGCACTTGTAGCAAATTTACAAGGCATTACTCATAGAAAAACGTATATGTACTGCACAAAATGTAACGAACACCAATAGGACTGTAGGGTATTGACCAAATAACGCTCTAGAAAAAAAAGTTCCGTAGTCTCCAGATTGGTATTGAAAATATCACTACAATTTGATTAAGATGAACTTGCTAATGAGAAAACACATTTGTTCTCCAAGTTTTATTTGCGCATTGATGAGATAATCGACTAATTAGTGAGACAAGTTCTCAGTCCCATTCGTAGAAGAAGGAATCACCGTCAATAGCGATTTCAGGGACACGAACATTACTCACTAGATCAGTCTTTACAGCTATGTTATTAATATTTATTAAGACCCGTGGCTCTACATTATACGCATCGGAATGCACTGGTGAAGGTATTCTTTTCAATTAATTTAACAAAAGCCATTCACGCAGTCCTCCGTTATTTATAGAATGGTTGCGCCTCGCCGAAGTTCCTATTCAGTATTCAAACATCTTCGGATTCACGGAAGCATTGTGACTACATAGGTTATCAAGCACTCCCAAGATTGTGAACGAGGATGTGACGGCGTGATTTTCCAGCCTAGTAATTTATTTTTGCACATGGTGAAAGTCTGCGGTAGTTTGTACACTGATAAAACGTACTTGGTCAAGACATTATAAAAAAAGTCATTATTACTTAATTTTCTCTAAAACGCGCAAATGGTATTAGGATAACAAACCCGATTTACGGGTTTAGTAATATTTAAATAATCATCATTAGGGATTTGTAAAATACCACTGATGGGACTACGGAAAAATCACGATAAATGGCCTTGCCCTACAGTCCAAATAGATTGATTGAAACATGAGGTAACACACAAATAAATTCAAGTGACAAATTTATTCTCCACACAAACACTCAGTACTATTATTTTCCGTAGTTAGCCTACTTTTGATAATTTATGGAAAGAGAGCATAGTCCGCACACTACAGACCCACCCGGACAGATTGAACTAAATTCGTCAAAAAAGTTCTGCAATCATTTGAGCGTCGATATCTCTCGCAGTATTATTGTAATACTTGATATTGGTATCGTTGTACAGCCTGCCCAATTTCCTTCATAATAACGCCTCATTATCGATTCATGGAATCTGCAAGAATTTTTTATAAGGGGCCAAGTCGAACGGGGAAATGCACAATGCATTGTTATTGTCACCAGTTCAGTGTTCATGGAGAGTGGATTGTGTTTAATGATACGCTGGTTTTAATAAATCGGCATGTGTTGTTTTCAATATTAAATGTGATTTTTAGTGTGTAATTGTGAAATTTCCATCTTGTTTGAGTTTTATTACGATTCTTGCAGGTTTTAAAGGTCCCCCTCAACAAACAACAAACACACTTCATTAAGAACATTCACAACATTAAACACAATCCACTGTGCATGCGAATGAACACTGAATTGGTAAAAACAACAATGCATTTTGCCGCTTTTCCGTTTTGACTTGGCCCCTTATTGAAATGTCTTGCCCATTCTATGAATCCATAATCATAGCAAACGAATTATCATTGTGGAGGACAATAAACACTTTTTTCTTTCAACGCTACCAATATCAAGTATTATACTATATACCAAGAGATATATCGACTCTCAAACTTGAGTCGTGGAACTGTTTTTGAGTGTTTATAAATATGACATATCGAACTTTATTTTGACCAAGGTGTGCAATTATAACAGCTCGAAATTCTACCCAAAAGTTATTTCAAGAATCATTCTGAATCAGTTACTCAGCCTTCAGGATTGTCAGAATGAGGAAACTTCGTATTTACACGTGAATTGTTCGACTTGGAAAACCACATTCCATATTTTCACTTAAACGTACTGGATCATAATATTTCACGTAAGCTATAAATGTGATAAACGCATCAGATATTATTGTCCGTATTCTTCTTTGCATTAGGCAATATAGCCTTAGCGTTTATTATAAGTATGAAGGAAAAGTCATCCTCTGGACTTCTGTGGAAGCCCGTCGTCTTAGAGTGTGCAATATACCTGGACATCTCTATATGCAAAAAAAAAGAATAATTAGTCTGAAGACAGTCTTAAGGTACAGGCATATATTCTTGAATTTGTATTTTGCAGTGCCGTGCTTAAAGGAAGATTTAACCGGCAACTAACAGGAATAAGCTAAGAACAAAAATTGACATTGTGAGTATTTTGAGAATTATGGTACATGGTGATAAAGAAACCCTAAACAAGGGGCATTGTGTGACACTTACCATCAGGAAGGCCCTATCAACTAGTAAATTTCTATTAATTTTAGGTCTTTGCGAAATTTTTCATAGAACAATATCGCCGAAACAGCTACAAGGGAGGAGCTTTTTTATTTAAAAAGTGCATAAATGCGCAATTAACACGTGTCGGGCGGCATGCATTGGTCATGTCAGGTCTGCTCAAGGCCAGCGCAAGTGCTATCTGATTGGTTGGCAAGAACTGACAGCTACCCCCACATCTTTCTTAACTTATTCCTGTTAGTTGCCGGCTAAATCTTCTTTTAACAGACTGCAATTAGAGGAAAACATTTGCCACCTGTATTTCATCACACAACAAAGCTAGTACCGTTGCATTGTCAGAAACATTGTAACAGTTTTCTTATTTCAGTCGAAGATGGCGCCTTTTCATTCTGTCTTGATAGTAGACCCTTAAGGTAGCGGTATCCTAATTAATATATGCATGGCCTGATTACTACGCGAAGCAGCGGTCCCTGCAGCTGAAGTGCCACTAAAACTCTGATTTGATGCTTGATTATGTATGCCATTTATATGTCTTGTTGTGCTTTCTTGATGTCAGTTTAGTTAAATCCAATGTCTGCAGATTTAGTGAGTGAGATTTGAGGTATTTTTGGCAGTTTTTGGTATTTGGAGGATGAATTTTGATTACCTCATTTGCATAGGACTTTCATGGCTGTGTGCTTTGGTAGGGCAAAGGTTATCAGGACTGTTCTACTTCAATGGAGGGTAGCGAAAAAGTTTATTTGGCAAACATGGTGTAAATTGAAAATAAGATGAAATGATTTGTATTGGTACACAATATATTACAAAAACAAGGTCTGGCGTAATCTCAAATTTGTCGAAAAACTGGGCCGAAGTCGCTAAAAATAACACATATCTCTATGGGCCTATAATTAGGAGACCGCTACCTTAACAATTTCACCAGGCACTCTAAAAACGAAAACGTAATTTTAGCATTTAAATGGGCCGGCAAGTGATTACACTTTACAGCACTTTCTAGATGTTTTATATACAACCTTTTGTTCAGCAGGTTTCAACGTGTGGTCATTCCTTGGTCCTTTTAAAGGGGAAGTTCACCCTGAGGTCATGTTAATCTAATAAAAGCAGAAAATGAGAGAAGCATATTAATGAAGGTTTGACGAAAATTCATCAAAGAATAACAGAGTTATTGCTTGTGCATTTAATATATTATTAGGAACATTATTTCAAACAGGCTTCTCTGAAAAAAAAACCCATTCAGTCATGTCAGTTATCATGAACTATTTAAAAATGGCAATTTATACATGACATATGGTGAGCTGCTGGCATGTGACGTCACAAAATTAAAACTTTGAAACTCTGCTATTCTTTGGTGGTTTTTATTAAAACCAATTTGACGTCAAGGTAAACTTTGCCTTTAAATGTTGAGTTTTTAGAGAATGGCAAACTTAACTCCACGCTGCGGTATCACAAGCCCGCTGGTTGCGGCTCATTGTTAGCTCGAGACTCCTCGCTTTCTCGCATGCAGTACCACATCCACGCAAGGAGACCGATAAAACCTAAAACTCCACGGGGCAAGAGGTGCATCTATAGTAGGAAAAAAATAATGTAATTCCACAGTAAATGTCCGCTCCGTTCTTACTTGCCCTTATTAAACTGCTTGCCCTTCTATGAATCCCTAATCATAGCAAAGACGATATATCATTGTGGAGGACAATAAACACTTTTTCTTTCAACGCTACCAATATCAAGTATTATACTATATACCAAGAGATAATATCGATCAAACTTCAGCTCGTGGAACTGTTTTGAGTGTATAAATATGACATATCGAACTTATTTTGAGCAAGGTGTGCATATTATAACAGCTCGAAATTCTACCCAAAATTATTTCAGAATATTCTGAATCAGTGACTCAGCTTCAGGATTGGTCAGAATGAGGAAACTTCGTATTTACACTGGAATTGTTCGATTGAAAACCACATTCCATATTTTCACTTAAACGTACTGGATCAAATATTTTCACGTAAGCTAAGCTATAATGTGATAAACGATCAGATATTATTGTCCGTATTCTTCTTTGCATTAGCAATATAGCCTTAGGTTATATAATGTATGAAGGAAAAGTCTCCTCTGACTTCTGTGGAAGCCCGTCGTCTTAGAGTGTGCAATATACCTGACATCTCTATATGCAAAAAAAAGAATAATTAGTCTGAAGACACGTCTTAAGGTAACAGCATATATTCTTTGAATTTGTATTTGCAGATGCCGTGCTTAAGGAGATTTAATCGCAACTAACAGATAAGTAAGAACAAAAATTGACATTGTAGTATTTTGAGAATTATGTACATGCTGATAAAGAAACCCTAACAAGGGCATTGTGTGACACCTTACCATCAGGAAGGCCCTATCAACTAGTAAATTTCTATTAATTTTAGGTCTTTGCGAATTTTTCATAGAACAATATCGCCGAAACAGCTACAAGGAGAGCTTTTTTATTTAAAAAGTGATAAATGCGCAATTAACACGTGTCGGGCGGCATGCATTTGTCATGTCAGGTCTGCTCAAGGCCAGCGCAAGTGCTATTGCATTGCTTGCAAGAACTGACAGTACCCCCACATCTTTCTTACTTATTCCTGTTAGTATGCCGCTAAATCTTCTCTTTAACAGACTGCAATAGAGAAAAATTTGCACCTGTATTCTCACACACACAAGCTAGTTACTAGTCCTTGCTGGTGGGTTCCGTGTGCATGAAATGTACCCTAAGTTACTCACCACAGGCATGACTATACCATCAGAACATACAAAAAGTAGAGGGGACTTTTTTACCCGCGCACTTTTTCGCTAGAGGGCGTTTTCAAAATGGCCGCCAAAATGCCATTTCAATACCCATAATGATGAATTTCATAGGCATATTTGGGGTGAAATTGCACAATTTTCGATGTTTTCCTATATATTTTTGATGTCAAACCTATAGAGTGCTCAGATTCACTAATTAACTATATTTCAGATAGAGGGCGCTTTTCAAATGGCTGCCAAATGTCATTAATACCTTAAATATCGTTTCCTAGCCATTATAAGGGCGGAATGGCCCAGCTGTTCAGAGTTTCCATTGTTGATGACAAATGATATAGAAGGGTCAGATTCACAAATAAATTGTATCCTGATAGAGGGACGCTTCTCAAGAATGGACTGATAAATGTCATTGATACATTAAAATGACATTTTTCGTTTCCACTATATGGAGTAATTGCCAGTTTTCAATGTTTTGCTATAATTGTCGGATGTCAAATGTTAAAGGTGTCAATTCAATAAATAAATTTATATATTCCTAATAGAGGGCGCTTTCCAAAATGGCTATCAAATGTCATTTAATACATTAAAATGACATTTCAATATCCACTAGATTTCATTTCATTTCATTTCATTCATTTATTTCACACGGTTAAAAAGCCCAATTCAGCAAAGGCGTTTTTCATGGGCCGCTGAACAAATACATAATAATAAAAGTATATGATTTTTTTTTTTTTACAAAACATAATCAAAATGACAAAAACACAACATTAATAAGTGAATAAGAAATATGTATAGCATACAGTAGCCCATTATCTACACCCCCGCCCATCCCTGTTACACAGACACCTGTTTACTATTTATATCAGATCAAATTTACACCATATATATTGTTATAATGACTTAATCGTGATAATTATCTTGGCGAAGCTATATACAACGGAATCTTGAATTGAAGGTAAGGTTTTGATTTCAGTTGGTAGATTATTCCATAATACTGCCCCCTGTACTGTAAATTCTTTTTCCATAGTTTGTTTTAACGTTTATTTACGATCAAATTTCCTAAAGATGTCTAGTAGGTAAGTAAGTTTTGACGTAAGAATCTAGCAGCAATGTATCCAGGACTAATACCATGACAATTTTATGCATGAACATATATGTGCGCTTTTTGAATCGCGATTCAATGTCGTCCAATTTAAATGGGAAATAAAGTTCACAGATGGATATCGCGGTTTACTTGCAGGACCACTTTTAGAGCTCGTTTTGTAAATTTTTAGTTGTCGTAAATTATTCATGTTCGTATTGCTCCAGATTATATCGCAATAATCAAAGTGACATTGTAAATTTTATCATACTTTTATAGAGAAATAAAGCTTCTTCCATATTAATAAAGTTACGTATTCGTTTTAAGACGTAAATATTCCTGAGCCCTTTGTTTTAACATGCTCGACATGTGCACTCCAATCAATGTTGATCTACTTTCGATCCCTACAATATCTAGGACTGTGAACCTTTTTAATATTTTTCCATTCAAACTTAAATTAAAATCGTCACGAGCCCTTTGAATCGATATCGGATACCTATCAAAAGACATTCACATTTGTCTATATTAAGTTTTAATTATTGCCAGTCAGCCACTGAGAATTTCAACACAAATCTTTTCTAGTGCATTATTAATAATCACAACATCTCAGAGCTATAGTATAGGCATGTATCGCGCCATAGAGCGCGATTTGTGATTGAACGTTAAGTTCGTTCAAATCGTTAATAAAAAACGCAAAAAGTAGTGTCCGAGGACCGAACCTTGTGGTATACCACATTCTATGGGCAAACTCTTTGATTTATTGGCCAGCCATAACAACATATTGAGATCTGCCCGACAAGTAGCATCAAACCAATTATATGCGACTCCCGTATGCCAATTTTATGCAATTTTTCCTAAAAGGATTCATGTCTTACTATCGAGGCTTTCTTCAAATCAAGCATAACAACCCCTGTCAATTCCGGGGTGTCAATATTACGCAAAATATCTTCCGTTAAAAAATCGCAGTAAAATGAATAGTTAGGTCGGAAACCCGATTGGTTATCATGAAGGATATTATTAATTACAAGATATCTATATACTTGCTGAAATACAACTTCTCAATGATTTTAGAGATTACCGAACAATACGGAATAGGTCTGTATTACTCATATTATCTCTATCTCCTTTTTGAACAATGGGATACTTTGATATTTCCACTGATTGTGGTACTATACCACTTTGTAACGATAAATTAATAATATGATGTATAGTATCGGCTAGAAATGGTGCAATCAACTGAATAAATTCTGCGGATTCATCCGGCTCTTCACATTTCTGTTTTAGAAGACCTTTTGATGGTATTCGACATTACTTTATCAACTGACAATATTCAATTCGAAACTATTTACGTTCTCTGGCAGACGTCAATTAAGCTCTTTTACTGTTAATCCGCGTTTATAATTTTTTGCACTTTACTTCCAACATTACAAAGTGTGTATTGACTTATCTACAATTGTTTGCTGTTCCATAAACGGTGTCATCACCTATTTTAACGGACGTTACTTTTGAGCTTTATGTTTATTTGCGCAGACATGTTCAATGAAGACCACATCGAACC